>OX578148.1:38158509-38322763 GCA_951213105.1 Amaurobius ferox
GCCATTTCTAATTCCGGAATTTCGGGATCAAGTTTTGGTTGGTATCCTGGAATTACCATCCCCACCAGTAACTGATCTAATAAGCCATAATAGCATAAATAATAAAGTGATTTTATTATAAATTTCTTTATATTTAAGTTGGATCATTATAAACATTTATTTGAATTTTATTATGCTTGAAATAGATACTTATTTGAAATTACATTGAATATGCTATTTTTAAACCACTTCCTGTTCTGTTGTTCATGATGCCATGACGTTAAAAATAACCGAAATGTCTATGTTAGCGTAATGTAATAATAATTTTGTCACAAAAAATTACCTGTAAAATATACATTTACTAAATACTAATTTAATATATTTTTATTAATATATATTTAATATTACTCATTTTCAGTACGAAAGAAGTTTCCTTACTAAGCAAAATTACGTGTTAAAAACAGCTTCTATTTTACTCAATTTCATTATATAGATACCCAATCCAACATTTTCCATTTTTCAAAACGACTCCTACCAATTCAATCTCAAATCTGAGCCTTTTCCCAGGGGGTTGGTTCCTTCACCATTAGTCGATTGATATAACCACGCTTAGTTTGAAGTAAAAAAAAAACTTAATGACCGTTGAGTGGGCATTAAGAGTTGTTTTTCATTTCGGGTCGAACTATCCATCACATTTTGGAACGAAAAGGATAAAAACCTTGGCCTTTGGTCATAGTCACGGTCAATACCGAGGTCGCGGAATAGAAATTTGCTCATTGAACCGGGGAAGATTCTCCATTTTTGACCTGAAATTTCGCAACAATGAAAACTAAGAATGAAATATGTTTTATGAGTATTTTTCTGTCAAGCAGCCGTTATTATTTATTGCTTCCATTTTGCATATCTCACAAATTTGTTTTGCTCTTTACTTAAACTCGGTTTAAAATAACTTTGACCATGTTTATTATTCGATAATATTATGTTCTGTTTTCTCCCCGTGCAAGAGGTCTACATATGCTCGGGCCTTCCTACGAGCTTAGGCCATAAGCTTAGGTCTGGCCGACCCGTGGAGTAGGTTAGAACCGATTACTATAAAAATGAACTGATTTCTGTGCAGTTTAATACTAAAATATATACCCATTTTTACTTTCCTTATATAAAATACTGTATAAGGAAAGTATTGTCACGGGGTCGAAAATTCGAATTCGAGTTTTCGACGGGAGAGCACGTTTCAAGCATTCCTGATCACGAATCGAACATTTTAAAAGTGATGTCTGTGTGTGTGTGTGTGTGTGTCAGTGAGCCTGTGGAGACGATAACTGACGAACAAATGGACCGATTAGAACGAAATTTGGTACAAAAATTACAATCCGTAAACATTGGAAGCCTATTATTTTTATAAGCAATCGAATGTTCAGAACCCTCCTAAATTTTCGAGTGAAATTTTGAAAAAATAGTCAAAAAATTAAAACCTCTAATAAAGTTACGCAAATAAACATTTCTTGTGTAAATTTTCATTAGAAAACGATTGGCATAAATTTTAGAACGCTATCATGAACCGTTCTCGAGATATTTCAGATTTTTGAAAAAATATATCATAAAATCATATAAAAAATATATATATTTCCTATTGAGGAACATGTTCACTTTTCATATGTAATACCATGCGATAAATTGGGTGACATCATTCTCATGGATCTAGCTCGTTCCATTCATGAAAAAAGATACTTTGAGTAATACTTTTGTATTTGAACGCCAATAGTCAATAGTCAGTTTTCGACGGGAGAGCACGTTTCAAGCATCCCTGATCACGAATCGAACATTTTAAAAGTGATGTCTGTGTGTGTATGTGTGTGTGTGTGTCAGTGAGTCTGGGGAGACGATAACTGACAAACGAATGGACCGATTAGAACGAAATTTGGTACAAAAATTACAATCCGTAAACATTGGAAGCCTATTGTTTTTATAAGCAATCGAATGTTCAGAACCCTCCTAAATTTTCGAGTGAAATTTTGAAAAAATCGTCAAAAAATCAAAACCTCTAATAAAGTTACGCAAATAGACATTTCTTATGTAAATTTTCATTAGAAAACGATTGGTATAAATTTTAGAACGCTAACATGAACCGTTCTCGAGATATTGCAGATTAAAAAAAAATATATAAAAAAATCATATAAAATAAAAAAAAAATATTTCCTATTGAGAAACATGTTCATTTTTCCCATGCGATTAATTGGGTGACATCATTCTCATGGATCTAGCTCGTTCCATTCATGAAAAAGATACTTTGAGTAATACTTTTGTATTTGAACGCCAATAGTCATTTATCTGCTATAAGAATAACTTATTTTTCCGTCCATAACGCTTGGCGAGATTTTGACACGTTTATTCACGTTTATTCATTAGAACACGTTTATTCACAAGCACAGCGTAAGCTAGAAGAATACACAGTTAAAGAACACTTAAATGCTTCACTAATTTCACAAAATAGCAGATACTATTCTCAACATTAGCGTAAGTGACAGTTTAATGTAACTCGTATCTCGTCAACTTCTCTCCAATGGAGTGATAACCCCTTTTATAGACTCTCTATAGAAACTTCTGAAAACCTCTCATATCTTGTAGAATAACGGTTATTTCGAGGTGTTTCTCGAAGCTTCGAAATCTCGCCAAATTGACGATAAATCACCAAATCTACCAACCCTTCTCCGAACTTCAGCATATGGCAATCCTAGATGCATGGGAAAGGATCCTAGATTCAATCTTAGATGCATAGGAAAGGATCCTAGATTCAATCCTAGATGCATAGGAAAGCCTGTTTGTACGAGTGTTTTCTCCGTCTGGTCTTCGAAAGAGACGAAAATGAGAGGGGTGGGGGAAAGATATTCCGCGGCATTTTTTGTATTCATATTTTGTGAATGTGAGAATAAATAAATATTAATGTACATATTTTATAATTGTGATAAAACTAATATTTCCTTATAAACTCAAAAATATTTACCCAAACTAAATTCATTTGAAAAAATAAAAACTTTGTTTTTAATACCGTACAAGGTTGATTAAAAGCATATTGGTTGATTTTAGTTATGTTTACAGATCACTTATATAACTCTTTAACTAAAGGTAACAACAATTTGTGCAAAGGATAAAGAAAAATTAGACAAAGTTTTTCTTTACATATTTTATCTCTTTTCATCTTTTTACTGTGGGTTTGTTGACTTATTTTACACCTCATTCTCATGATCCAACGTATCGTTAAAACATCTATATGCTGCGTTGTATTTTAATTCGTGCGTAATTACGATGTTTCATTCTTAATGTTTATTTGTTACCTCTGGTTGAAGCTCAGTTAGATCTTTGTAAAAAAACACGTTAATTAATACACTACTGTTTGTAAAATTTGCAACAAAATTTATCCCACATGTTAACAAAATTTATAGCCTATGTTACAGTAGATGACTGATTATATTTGCAGAGCTATGCAAGATTTTTTTTTTTCGCTTCAAAATTCTATGTCGTTTGCAGCCACTTCGAGCAACAATAGCAGCTTCTATACGGCGTGGCATTAAATGGAGGAGGTTTTTGATATCGTCCTGGGGAATAGCTTTTATGCGAATCCAGAGTTTATTTGTGGTAAATTCATGACAGAGGCTCTGTATCTGCCAGTTTCTTAATTAGCGACTGTTTGATCGAGGACATGTTTGGTGAAAATGAAGAACAGGGAAACAGCGTTAACTGCCTTGCATGAAAGAGGTCATCCCCAGCCACATGTGGGCAGGCATTGTCCTGCGGGAATATAGCATCAGCACAATTCTGAAGGAAGGGTATCACCGCGACCTCTACCTGTAAAACATCCATGTTGTATCATTGGCTATTAAGGGTTCCCTTAATTCGTATCAGGCAAGATCACGAATAGAACTCAATGACACCATGACACGGTGTTGGGCTCTGGTATGACGCGGCAAAATGCACGCTGAAAGCTGCCGTTTACTACGATGTCTTCGAGTATGTATGCGACATTTGTGTTGAATCTTCAAGCAAGTTGAATAGTGACTACTCAGAGCACAACATGCTGTCAATCACCACGTCAATGTCTGTGTTTGAGATCTGCCCCCATTGCAGTCAAATGCGTCTGTGGCTAAAGGGTCAAAGGAATTCACAGCAATGGACTGAGAGCGACTTTATTAAGTAGAAGACGTCAAACTGTGCTAGAAACCAGACCTGTGACAGTGCTCTACTGCTGTGATAACAACGTGGATGGCGCTTCATTACTGTATTAGCATTTCATCCGGTACGAGTATCAATTTCGCTTTAAGAAAATCCAGCTTCTCTCATTCCAACAATTTTTTCTCGTCTCGTGTGACAAGTCCGTCAGGTGTTCACAACGCGACCTCATTTGAGCATAGTATCTCATTTGACCCACCTATTTATACCCAAGACAGAAAAATTCAAAACGTGCTATTTTGAAGCCCTCGCGCATTTTAACTGGCATTATAATTATTTGCAAGTATCAATCTAATGTACACATCTGTAAGTTCGAAGCTAACACCAGTAGTTCTTCATGGTGTGTTACATTTGTTTTAGTTTAAAACATTATGATCGTTAATGGGTGATGGTTAATGGATATTGTAGTTCTTTGGAATGCCCATTTCTATGCAAAATTATTCTTCATCATTTTGGAACAGTTCAATTTATGTCAGCGCTCTTTCTGTCAGTGTCTGTAAAGTTTATACGTGTAATATGCTCTTTTTTTTACTTTCCCTGCAATTTATGGTAATGTATAGGGAAAGTATTGGAATCATGTCAAAAATCGCAGCTCGAGTTTTCGACGGATCTACACGTTTCGAGACCTCTAGAATACGAAAAAAACTATTTTTAGCGTGACGTCTGTGCTATGTATGTATCCACTCTAACTCAAAAACTAATGGGCCGAATTTCATAAAATTTTGTAGGTAAGACCCTTGATGGGCATGACCCTCGTGCTGATTAGTTTTTGGTACAATTCGGAGAAAAAGAACCCGCCTCTTTTTGCGAAATGGCTAGCAAAAATCTCATGTATTCACTCTAGCTGAAATACAAATTGACCAAATTTCACAAAATTTGGTAGATAAATCACATGTGGGATACTCTGGTACTGATTAGATTTTGTTGCAATTCGAAAAAGAACAACCTACCTTTTTTTACGAAATGGCCCGCAAAAATTGCCAACATCTAAAACAAGACTACGTATGTTCAAATGTATCAATTAAATGCTTGTTTTATACGTAATGTTTAACGAGGAAAAGAATAAGAACAACTCTATTACTCTAGTACTAACCGTTCTCGAGATATTTAAGATTTTTCGTATTTTTTTATGCCGCCTTTGGAAAAATGTCCAATTACCAAATAAAAGCAGAAATTGAATTAAAATGCAAATTTGGTGTCATTTTGGGCAATTAAACTCAATTTAATGAGTTCCTAAAGAAATAAAGAAAAAATGGATTTGAGTCTGCAGGGAAAGTCATGTGCTGCCTACATTAGATTTTTATAAATTAATCTTTAAAATATTCGGTAGAGTTCGTTAACAAGTTAAATCGGAATAAATAAAAGACAAAAATTCCCTAACATCTAACTACCCAGGGAAATATCCATAGGTATTTCATATATTTGGCAAATTCCTGTGATGGGATTGTCACGGTGGTACAAAATGGCTGACTTGATCTCATCCAAAATAGGGGGTCACTGACCATTAAACGATTCTCACAAAACCCCTTCTATATATATAATATACATTTCAACAAAACGCAGAAACACACAATCATCAAATCACAGCATTACTCACTTTCTATATCAATCGCATCACAACAAGGTGGGATAAAAAAGAATCAAAAAGGACATTATCTGTGTGATGCTTTCAAGCTAATAACCATCGCCAACCCATTTGTTGGACTGATGTACGAGAAGTGGGTGGAGACCCGAAAATCCTCCGAGACGTTAGTCGAAGCTAATTGGTGGATGATTACGTCCGCTTCCGCTGCGCACGCCAATTATCGAAAATGAAAGTGATGGGCTGTGGATGATTTGAAAGAGAGATATGAAGTTTTTACGAAGGAAAATGGCAACAGTTGTGATTTACTGAATTTGAATGGATGATGTGGATGTTGAGGGTTCGTAAAGAACGTTCGGAATTATTTTCAAAAGCTGTCAACAGATTAGTAAAAGGTAGTTAAGTATAGTAAATCATTATTATGGAGAAGTATAAGCAGGGAATATTATGTAATATCTGTAAGTTGGAAAATTCAAGCAACCTGAAGTCACGAAATTGGGTAGAAGGATATTTCAAAGTCAGATGACGATGCACCTTGTAGAAATTTCTTTAAAATTGATTTCGTTTAAAAATTAATAATGGTTTAAGGTCAATTTTGGAAAAGTTTTCGCCATTTTCGATATCAGATTAATCAACACGGAAACAAGAAAGACGACTGCAAAATATCGCAAACAGCAGTTTCGCCAGCAAAACAGGTGGTGGACTTGGATTAAAAATACAAAATTCTAATTTCGTGAATTTTATTTCAAATTGGAAATTGAATCATTGTGTATGTAAACAAGTAACCTTTGCAAAATCATGCAAATTGGATAAGTATTCCCCAATGGAATTCTGAGTTTTTGTTCTATTTTAATATTTTAAACATAGAGCGCTCGAATTCTACTTTAAATATGGAATTACTCGTATATTGGGCGATTTCTTTTTTGTGAAGTATAGTCAGTCGTGACTTATCAGCGAATCCGCGCAACGTGCGTATCGTTATTGCAGGGAGTGGATTATCATTTTTGCATGGACGTGAATTGCATGCGCCCGCATAGCGGGCACATAGTTAGCCGTGACTATAGTTAGACATGGCGTACAGATCGCGGGTACATGGTCATCATCTAGTACGAGAAAGCTATTGCAAGTTAAGCGCTTTTTACTTTCCTTATATACATAATGTATAAGGAAAGTATTGTGACGGGGTCGAAAATTCGAATTCGAGTTTTCGACGGTTGAGCACGTTTCAAGCATCCCTGATCACGAATCAAACATTTTTGAAGTGATGTCTGTGTGTGTGTGTGAAAGTATGTGTGTGTGTGTGTGTGTGTCAGTGAGTCTGTGGAGACGATAACTGACGAACGAATGGACCGATTCGAACCAAATTTGGTACAAAAATCACAATCCGTAAACACTGGAAGCCTATTGTTTTTATGCGTAATCGAATGTTCAGAACCCCCCTAAATTTTCGAATAAAAGTTTGAAAAAATCGTCAAAAAATCAAAACCACTAATAAAGTTACGCAAATAGATATTTCTTATGTAATTTTTCATTAGAAAACGATTGACATAAATTTTAGAACGCTAACATGAACCGTTCTCGAGATATTACACATTTTTCAAAAGGGCCAACGGCCGTACCGTGCTGAAAACACCGGTTCTCGTTAGATCACCGAAGTGAAGCAGCATCGGGCGCGGTTAGTACTTGGTGGGTGACCACCTCGGAACGCCGCGTGCTGTTAGCCATCTCGGGTGCGGTATCCCCGTGGTTTGCGCGCTAGATTTGCACGCTGCCACAAATGCCGCCGTGTTCATGCGGAGTACGATCACGTTAAACATGTGGGTCCGTAAGTCCTTCCGAGAGGTTGGTGGTAGGGGAAGGAGGGTACGGTCCCTGTGGATGCCTCCCCCACTGGGTTCCGGTCTAAATTGGGTGGCACTTCCCGGCCGTCCATACAGTTACCTTACACCTTTCTGGTAGGTCGGACGGTCTGGGTCTCAACAACAACAACAACAACACATTTTTCAAAAGAATTATTAAAAAGTCATTTAAAATGAAAAAGAAATATTTCCTATTGAGAAACATGTTCACTTTTCATATGTAATACCATACGATAAATTATGTGACATCATTCTCGTGGATCTAGCTCGCTCCATTCATGAAAAAAGATACTTTGAGTAATACTTTTGTATTTGAACGCCAATAGTCATTTATCTGCTGTAAGAACAACTTATTTCTTCGTCCATAACGCTTGGCGAGATTTTGGCGACGAATTTGGCGGAATGTCGCCAACTTGGCGACTTTTTGAAATGTTGCCAAATTAGCGAAAATCTCGCTAAATGGATAAAAATGACGCTAAATCAATGAAAATGACGACTAATTGTCGAAAATTCAATATCTTGGAAAGAATATTAGTATCTACTATAAGAAAAACCTATTACTTTCCTTATATACATAATGTATAAGGAAAGTATTGTGACGGGGTCGAAAATTCGAATTCGAGTTTTCGACGGGAGAGCACGTTTCAAGTATCCCTGATCACGAATCAAACATTTTTGAAGTGATGTCTGTGTGTGTGTATGTGTGTGTGTGTGTGTGTGTGTGTGTGTGTGTGTGTGTGTGTGAAAGTATGTGTGTGTGTGTGTGTGTGTGTCAGTGAGTCTGTGGAGACGATAACTGACGAACGAATGGACCGATTCGAACCAAATTTGGTACAAAAATCCCAATCCGTAAACACTGGAAGCCTATTGTTTTTATACGTAATCGAATGTTCAGAACCCCCCTGAATTTTCGAATGAAATTTTGAAAAAATCGTCAAAAAATCAAAACCGCTAATAAAATTACTCAAATAGACATTTCTTATGTAATTTTTCATTAGAAAACGATTGGCATAAATTTTAGAACGATAATATGAACCGTTCTCGAGATATTGTACATTTTTCAAAAAAATTATGAAAAAGTCGCATAAAAAAAAAAAAAATTCCTATTGAGAAACATGTTCACTTTTCATATGTAATACCATGCGATAAATAGAGTGACATCATTCTCGTGGATCTAGCTCGTTCCATTCATGAAAAAATATACTTTGAATAATACTTTTGTATTTGATCGCCAATAGTCATTTATCTGTTGTAAGAATAACTTTTTTCTTAGTGCATAACGCTTGGCGAGATTTTGGCGACGAATTTGGCGGAATGTCGCCAACTTGGCGACTTTTTTGAAATGTTGCCAAATTAATGAAAATCTCGCCAAATGGATAAAAATGATGCTAAACCAATGAAAATGACGACTAATTGTCGAAAATTCAATATCTTGGAAAGAATATTAGTATCTACTATAAGAAAATCCTATTTTTTTACTGTAAAAGTAGTAAATTCATTACATCGTATAAGGAAAGTCATGTGTTGCCCACATCAGATTTTTTAAAAAGCAATCGGGCTGGTCGCTGAAGGTGGCAAGTAAAACACAAATTCAGTCAGACCATGAACGAACTTCAACCAATCCGGTAGCCAGGGGGTCTCCCGTCCAGTACCCAAAAGAGCCCTCAATAGTTTCTATGGGGATCACTTTGTAGTTAAAATATTTTATATAAACTAAAAAGTAATTTATTTAAAATATTTAAAGAACGAAATGAGAAAATGCTTAAAGTGTTTTATACGTGACATGTACCGTACTTGAATGGTAATTTTGAATAGAATATATGGAAACATGCGTATTCAAGTATGTATTTATGTGTCACCGGGGAAATTTATAGATTAACTTGAATGTAAAATCTCATCAGATATATTGTAAAAAGTTTTATTTACGAGTATATACTGTTAAGCAAGTTTGTAAAATAATTTGATATTTTGACGCAAAAGTCTATGGTCGGAGTATCCAGATGTAATCTGGGCGAAAACTAAAAGCGAGCTGTAAACAGTAAGCGAGTAACTTGTAGTGCTTTGAAATCCTGTAAACGAAACAAATGAGTCTGAAAAAATCGAATAAACTTATTGAACTTTACTGAAGATTTATTTTGTAAAATGTTATTCACGTAAAACCATTTCGGCTACAGCTATTAAGCTACAGCTGCACCGCTACTAAGACACGGAGATAAAACTTATGCAGTTTTATTTTCTATGCATGTATTTATTTCTACGGGTACTTCCATGACTGTAATTTTTTTTTAAAGTTATACGAAACCGATAACGTTTTTGGTTCAGGGACTTGGAGTACCATTCCACGAAGCACCACAATGCGGGAGAGCCTGGACATATAGATGCAGAAGTTTCAGAGCTGTGGGGGACTCAGTCGAAAACTACGCGGTTAGACCCAATGCCGTCACTGAAGTTTTGTCATTGACTTTGTCTTTTTATTTTAAAGTTTTTCAGGGGGGCACTCATCCTTACATTTCCAGAGCCCCCCCCCCCCCCCCCATCCATGTAAATTCGACCTGGCGACTGATATGGTCCTCGTCTGTTTAGGATTTTATATTATTCATTTAAATATGGTCAAATATCTCGTTTTAGATATCTAAATCATTCAGAAGTTTTATTAAAGGGTCGTAATTGTAATTACGACCCTTCATCTATTAGACATCATCTATTAACATCATCTATTAGACCTTCATCTATTAACATCATCTATTAAAGTAACTTCAAATATTGCATGCCCCCAAGCGAGATTCTAACCTGGATCTCCTACCAATTAGAATTTCCTCAATATTTTTATCAGAATTTTCTCTTAGGCCCTCCTAAAACTCTTCCTCCTCCCCCCCCCCCCCCATATTGAAATGAGGGGTTTCGTCTTCGTGGTATACCCTGATCTTCTTCTCTCGATTTTCGCTGTTGTTTTTAAAAAAACGTCGCTTCCAAAGACAGCAATCCTCAATTTGTTACAATATGTTACGCCTTTTCATTGCCGGCCGTTACTTCTTTCTCATCGATGTATGATTCTGGGTTATTAGAACTGTGTAAAGGAGAGAAGAAGAAAAAGCAAAAATCTGCTGTGTGCCCTCAGCTGTACATAATCTGCCTCCTCTAAACATGAGAATTTCCTTTAAGTGGTGGTGAAAGTGGAAATGGTTCGTTTGGGCCGGTTATGCCTGGTCACACCCTGTTGATGAGGCAAATGTGGAGCGAGACGCAAAGCAGCAGAAACAATCAATTAAAACGATTTTTTTATATATCGATTTTCGAGTTTTCAAAAACGGGAAACAAATTCAGCTGGCATTTTGTAAAAAATCTGATGTGGGCAACACATGACTTTCCTTATATAATATAATGAATTTACTATTTTTAAAGTAAAATAAATAGGTTTTCCTTATAGTAGATACTAATAGTCTTTCCAAGATATTGAATTTTCGACAATTAGTCGTCATTTTCATTGATTTAGCGTCATTGTTATCCATTTAGCGAGATTTCCGTTAATTTGGCAACATTTCAAAAAGTCGCCAAGTTGGCGACATTCCGCCAAATTCGTCGCCAAAATCTCGCCATGCGTTATGGACGAAGAAATAAGTTTTTCTTACAGCACATAAATGACTATTGGCGTTCAAAAGTATTACTCAAAGTATCTTTATTCATGAATGGAACGACCTAGATTCACGAGAATGATGTCATCCAATTTATCACATTGTATTACATATGAAAAGTGAACATGTTTCTCAACAGGAAATATATTTTTTTATTTTATATGACTTTTTAATAATTTTTTGAAAAATGTGCAATATCTCGAGAACGGTTCATGTTAGCGTTCTAAAATTTATGTCAATCGTTTTCTAATGTAAAATTACATAAGAAATGTCTATTTGCGTAACTTTATTAGTGGTTTTAATTTTTTGACGATTTTTTCAGTATTTCATTCGAAAATTTAGGGGGATTCTGAACATTCGATTGCGTATAAAAACAATAGGCTTCCAGTGTTTACGGATTGTGATTTTTGTACGAAATTTGGTTCGAATCCGTTCATTCGTTCGTCAGTTATCGTCTCCACAGACTCACTGACACACACACACACACACACATACTTTCACACACACACACACACACATACACAGACATCACTTCAAAAATGTTTGATTCGTGATCAGGGATGCTTGAAACGTGCTCTCCCGTCGAAAACTCGAATTCGAATTTTCGACCCCGTCACAATACTTTCCTTATACATTATGTATATAAGGAAAGTAAAAATGGTTTTATAACGGCTTTAAAATGTATAAATTTTAGAACATTTAAAAATGAATTTCAAATGATGTTAAAGATGTATTTTAATAACCATATTTTTAATATTTATCAATAATGTAATAATATTATTATATTTTTAATATTTCTCATTCAAGTACTGTACATCTGATCTTTGAGCCGTCGCTTCAGGTCCCGTTTAAGAAACCCTACTTTTTACTATATTTCTTAACATAACTATCTTATTATAATGCTTTTTACTTTCCCTGCAATACATGGTAATGCATAGGGAAAGTATTGGAACCATGTCGAAAATCGCAAATCGAGTTTTCAACGGCTCTACATGTTTAGGGTCCACTCGAACACGAGAAAACTATTTTTAGCGTGACGTCTGTGTCTGTGTGTCTGTCTGGCCGTTCAATGTATGTATCTACTGTAACTGAAAACACTAATAAACCGAATTTCATAAATTTAGTAGGTAAGTTCCTTGCGGGTGACCCTAGTGCTGATTAGATTTTGGTACGATTCGGAAGAATAGAATCTGCCTTTTTTTGCGAAATGTCCCGCAAACATTTCCTGCATCCACTCTAACTGAAAAACTAATGGACCGAATTTAATAAAATTTGGTAGCTAAATCACTTGTCGGTCACACTGGTGCTGATTAGATTTTGATACGATTCAGAAGAAAAGAGTCTGCCTTTTTTTTGCGAAATGGCTCGCAAATATGGTCAAAATCTGAAATGAAAGACTATATGTGCTCAAATATATCAATTAAATGTTTGTTTTGTACGTAATTTTACGTCCAGTCACCAAATGAAAACGAAAATTGAATTAAAAATGCAAATTCAGTGTAATTAAAAATAATCATGGGTGTTATTTTGTGAAATTAAACTCAATCAATTATTGAATAAATAAAGAGACCGTGAATATGAGCCTGTAGGGAAAGTCATGTGCTGCCCACATTCTATTTTCGAAAGAACTGCATTAATGTTTTATAATTAAGGTTTTATAACTAAACTTTAAGGTTTTATAACTGATCTCTGCACTCCAAAAATCAGTATGCTTATTATATAAGCAATATTAGTCAACAAATTTTCGAAAAACAATTTTTTTTTTCGAAATTTTTTCAAAGAAATTATATTTTAAAGAGGTTTTCTCCAGTTTTCGAAAATAAGGTTTGAAAGGCTGATGACCTACCCTTGTTCCGTTCAGTTTGAAAATTAATCGATCTCTGTTTATTAATAGATATAATAGTACCTAATTGCATTCTATTTGTTCAAGATATATTATTCCCACAGACACACAGACATACAGTTGGAAAAAATGGTTGATTCATATTCAGGAATGTTCAATACATATATTGTTCTTTACATATACTAGATATTGTTGAGAAAACAATAAAAAAAATAGATTTTTAAAAATAATTGAAAAGCATGTGTTTATAAGTTTCACTTTATTAGAAAGTGAATTAGTACGCGTTCTTTGAATGGCATGAAATAACTTTGCATCATATAATCTGTAACTGCAAATTTTTTCAACCAGCAGAGATCTTAGGGAAAAGTAAACCACGGGAGAGATACGGTGATCATGTCAGTCAACCATCCTATCCTTTCTCATACATTCCGGCATACCATTGTGTACTATGTGCCATCAGTGTCTACTATGTACAATTTTAATTATGTACCAGAAGGGTTCGCTGGAGAGGATTATGATCCCTAAAACCACCTCCTTGGCGACACTACGGTTGATCGTATGGGCTACAGAAATAGAAATACTAACCACGTGGCTATAATAATTTGGCCTCTCAGTTTATTTCTTTCCTTATATACATATAATGTATAAGGAAAGTGTTGTGAGGGGATCGAAAATTCGAATTCGAGTTTTCGACGGGAAAGCACGTTTCAAGCATCCCTGATCACGAATCAGACGTTTTTGAGATGATGTCTGTGTGTGTGTATGTGAAAGTATGTGTGTGTATATGTGAAAGTATGTGTATGTGTGTGTGTGTTAGTGAGTCTGTGGAGACGATTACTGACGAACGAATGGAACGATTCGAATGAAATTTGGTACAAAAATTACAATCCATAAATGGAAGCCTATTGTTTTTATAAGCAATCGAATGTTCAGAACCCTCCTTAATTTTCGAATGAAATTTTGATAAAAACATCAAAAATTTAAAACCTTTAATAAAGCTATGTAAATAGTCATTTCATATGTAATTTTTCATTAGACAAAGATTGATATAAATTTTAAAACGCTAGCATGAGCCGTTCTCGAGATATTGCACATTTCTGAAATATATTATCAAAAGACCATATGAAATAAAAAAAAATATTACCTATTGTGAAATATGTTCACTTTTCATAAGTAACATCATGCGAGAAATTTGATGACAACATTCTCGTGGTTCTAGCTCGTTTCATTCATGAGCAAAGACACTTTGAGTAATACTTTTGTATTTGAACGCCAATAGTCATTTATTTCCTATAAGAATAACTTATTTCTTCGTCCATAACGCTTGGCGAGATTTTGATGACGAATTTGGCGGAATGTCGCCCACTTGGCGACTTTTTTAAACTGTGCCAAATTAACGAAAATCTCGCCAAATGGATAAAAATGATGCTAAATCAATGAAAATGACGACTCATTGACGAAAATTTAATATCTTGAAAATAATATAAGTATCTACTATAAGAATAACATTTTTTAAACTGTAAAAGTAGTAAATTCATTGCGTTATATAAGGAAAGTCATGTGCTGCCCACATCAGATTTTTACTAATATCACGCTGATATCGGACTACTGATATTTGACACATGCAAATACGACGGTTACGTTACACCTTTCTGGTATGTCTGGATCTCAACAACAACAACATGCAAATACGACGAGTAGCATATATGGATTTTACTTTGCAATAATTTTCAGCTTGCTGCTACTATTGGATCAAATATGTACCCAAAATATTTGCCCAATCATATTTCCCGTTCGAAGGAAACACAGTGCTGACGAAGAATTAACTTTATTGTCTTGTCTACTCAGGTTCGAAGACATTTCTTCTCACAGACACCAACCTCTTTGGAATTTTCAATATATAAATAAATCACAAAAGACATTTTTCTTAATTTTTCGCCCACCATTTCCGATATAGATTCTGCCGCCCCATCCAATCGGCATTGTAACATGGCCATGCATCTCTCTGCATCGCCAACAACAATGTACGCTATTCTCATCACCGAACAAAAGGGGCCCCAGAAAAGTGACAAGGCCCTCACTCTGATACTTACGTAAATAGTACAAAGGCCTTGAACTTATCTGGCTACAGGGTCGCTTCGTTGACCAAGGAAGACCGACGATCGAAATAAATGCCCCCGTCTGTTCCACACGGTTTGGCCCAAAATCTGTCATCTTTCACTTTTCTTTGGACGTCGGCAATTAAGCCAAATACGTGTCAGAGGGGGCCTTTTGGTGATTGGGACCGAAAATGAGGGGGGGCCCCGCACCGGAAAACCTGCGACAAAGACATCGGAGACGGTGCACTGTTAATAAGCTGCTTCCGCTGAAGATTGGGATGTTATTAATTAAAACGAAGTCGACCGGAAAAAATTGGATATGTTCTTGAAGAAATACGTGCATGATTTGAATTTCGCAGTCTGAGCGTTAATTTCGAAGCTATTATTACATCTCCGAATGTGAGTCATTTGATACGCTTATTGGTTTTGTGTTAGTGCTACAGGAAGCTTACAAAACTGAAACAAGCGTTATAAATGTTATTTATATAATTAGAAATTAAAAATACAGTAGGAGCTGATTATAACAAGCAGATACCACTAATTTGCTGCGGACGCTCGCTGTATCCGCATGTTTGCTGAATTCGTTTTGCACAGAAAACTATATATTATTTAAGAAATTGTCAATAAAAACGTATTCATCCTAACGAGGAGGACTCACTAATTTACTCCAGACGATCGCTGCATCCGCATGCTTGCTAAATTCTTTTTGCACAGCAAAACTATATATAATTTAAGCAATTGTCAATAAAACATATCCATTGGAATAGGAGGGTTAACCTTCAGAGATATATAAAATTTATGTAAAACGGCAGTGGGTAGTAGGCATGATAATTCCAGGATCCTAAAATTCTGGCTAGAAATTGATTCCGTAATCCCAGGATTAGAAAGTGCAAACTCCCAGGATTAGAAAGTGCAAACTCCCAGGATTAGAAAGTGCAAAATCTCAGGATTAGAAAGTGCAAAATCCCAGGATTAGAAAGTGCAAAATCCCAGGATTTCACAGTAGGACTTAATCCGACCATTTTTAGAGCGCTATAAGTAGACGAAATAAAGAGGGTTTGACGTGTTCAAACACAAGATGAGAAATAAAAGAAAAACCAATAATGTCTTTAAGTAAGTATTCAATGACCTAATTTATCAGAACAGTTCTAATCAAGCCACAGCGATATTGTTCTTTAAGTTACAGTTTTAATTATGGTGATAATCCCCGAATCATCGTCATATTTTAAAACGCTATATCTGCAAATATAACTACAGAAATTTCAAATACATTTGTATGTAAACTAATTTAGAATTACCTCAAAACTGTGTGTTGCTATTGGAAATTTTGACAATTTGATATGAAGACGGCCTCTTGTGTATAGATTTTGCACATGAATTTACAGAAGATATTATTCCCTATTGAATAGTATCTTTGAATTTGTTCTACTATGAACCATGACAGAATAACGAGGTGTGGTTCTCTTTTTATTCGCAGCTGTACCAATATTATTTCCATATCATTTTTATTACGAATTTTAAATTTTCCTTACTTTTCGCATTTTTTTTTTATGCATGATAATTGCACAATTATCCAATATTTTGTGGCATCAGAAGAAACAACGATGCCATAAGGGGCGACGAATAGAAATAAGTGTAGGGCCCCAAAATATTTGCTCGCACCTTTCAAAGATAAAAATCCTTTGCACTAGAGACACAAAACTTGGTAACAATAAATCCCACTCCTCACAATAATTGTCATCTTAGAACGTTCCATAACAGACTTTAGTCCCCTAATATCTGAAATTTATTCTTTTTTAAATTATACAACTTCCCTTTCCTATCAGTCTCCCATAATTCCAAGCGTTTAATACTTCCCAAGCGACTAATTTAGCGTGACTGACTTCCACCACACGTCCACTACACATCACAAGAAGCTCTCACTTGGGACTTGAAGATACCATGAAATATGGATGTGTCCTGGTATTAATTGCAGATTTACTTTCTTATCAGTGCCTTCCGAGGTGCACAGAGATTTACTTATCTCCCCCCCCCCCCCCCCATTTCCGCTATTTTCCTTCTGCGGCCTCACCCCCTCCATTTTGTTAATCGCGCTGTTATGTGCATGGAATACTCATTCGTGTGATGATACGATTGTGGACATGCAATGGAAAATAAAAGTTAATAAGAGAATAATCCGAGGATACTTGCAGCTGAGTCTGTAATTTGATTGCAATCCTTTAGGTGTTTTATAAGGTCACACAAAGACAAGGGGCATCGACTTTGTGATTTTCATCATTTATGTTATTTATAAGAAACATTTTTATTACATTGTGTATGCAGGTAGTGGCTGATTAATACATTCCGGGGCCCATAGGGACATTATAATTGGAGGACCTTCTGTACATTTTTAATGATTTTTGAAGAAGTTAAATGAACATTTTCAGTAGTGTTTTCTACATACTCCGATCAGTATCTTGGTATATCTGCTGTGCATAACGAGTTTATATATTTGATAAAACTTTTGTAATATCATATTACATAAGTAATATAATACATTTACAATACTTTGCGGATTATAGAAGCAATAAATTTACTAATTTATTCAGATAAAATTAACATTCTTGGCTAATCCATGTTCAATGCATATTAATTCATGTTCAATGTATTGTAATTATTAATACTTATTTGAATTGCAAGTAAACAAGTATATTGAAGTTTAATTTTTAGCTAAATAACTTTTTTTTCTTAAAAGAGCACGTGGGTAATTTACAGCTATATACAGGACGCCCAGAAATAAATAATAACATGAACATATTATTGTATTTGAAAATGCATTAGTAGTTTTAGAGAAACATTTCATTTCTACATAAGTCAAGGACATGTATTTGATATTTTACAAGAAATTTATGAAGTCTTCACAAGGTGGCAAGCGATGTATCTATATTCTTCATTTTCGACGGAGCTCTTAATGATTTTTGTGCTCTTGGGTTCACTTATTTCGTACAATCGTACACCTTTTCGGAAAAATTTGCTGGATAATTTTCAAATGCACTGAGTTATCTATCGTCAACGTAGTGACATTTCCCCATCAAAGCTGTCCTTTTTTAAAATGCTGTGCAAAATTTGTAGCTACGGTCGCCAAATATTTCGCCAAAATTGTCAGACAGACCTATAGAGATAGATAGATATTGTCTTAAGTACATACAGAGTGACTTCCTTATCAATCGAAAAATATGGCGTTTTCTTAGAGTGAAAAAGATTGAGTAATATTTCTTTAGCTATTTTTATAAGAGTGTTATTGAAGAGTTTCAGAATAGTTCATTGAAGGATTTCAGCAATACGGTCTCTATTTTAGAGAGTTTATTCTGAGTTAAAATGGAAAGCATGGCTATTCTCGCTCTATCTGCAACAGATGTAGTTTCGCTGAAACGTTTTAATAACCTTGTTGCAGAATTGCATGGGTATTTTTTTTTAAACTCTTCAATATTACTCTCATAAAAGAAGTTAAAAATTCGCTTTAAAGTTAGAATTGTTTCCATCTGAGAAAATGCCATGTTGTTCGAATGATGAAAAGAGATCTGCCGTTAACGTCTGACGCAGTAAAAATAGCAGACGGTATTTTTCATATAATATTGAGGGTTAACCGTAAGGGATAAAAGTGAAGAATAATCACAATTTTAAAATACCGTTCAGCATATTTTAAAGTTCAAAATTTATATCTAGTGCTTCCATTCTGAAATCACCATTTATAGAATATAAAACAGACTCAAATGAAATTTGCCTTCTAGTTTCTCATTTCAATTTGCCTCTCAAAATCTGGGTACATTTCAACACCCCCATACAAACGAACTACATTTTTAATTCATCTCATACTGTACAATTAAATATAGAGAAAGTATTGTTTTCACGAAATTTTTAGATTTCTAGATATTGTTGCCAATAAAGATTTTAGAGCGTCCTGAGCACCTTTTTACTATTTTTAGAGTGATGTCGGCTTGTTGTCTGCCGTCTGCCTGTGGTCGATTTTTTGTATACACGATAGCTTCCACAAATATTAATGGATTTTTACGAAATTTTATATCCGGCTTCGTTACCGTAAAATCTAGAACTGGATAAACTTTTTTGAAATGCGATCGAAAACTTCAAAATTTATTCAAAATTTTATATTACTTTCCTCATATACATAATGTATAAGGAAAGTATTGTGACGGGGTCGAAAATTCGAATTCTAGTATGAGAAAATCGAGTTGAGCCACACTTAATTTTTGTTATCATTTGAACCAACAACACAGATTTCTCAAAATTTTCTTTGCAGAAGAAAAAAAAAATCACAGGCTACTTAAAAAAGGATTCTGGTTTGCGAAGGTCGCGTTGAGCGACCATACAATCGGCTCCATTTAATTCAATCCTATTATCTGTAACTCGATTAAAACATAAACCTAGATTCGTGTCCTAAACTGCAATACTCATCAAATCATTACAACTTTCCAAAAAGGTGCGAGGATTTAAAACTTAACCAGAATTTAAATTGATCTAGCTATACATATTACTTTTCTTATATACATAATACGGAAAGTATTGTGACGGGGTCGAAAATTCGAATTCGAGTTTTCGACGGGAGAGCACGTTTCCAGCATCCCTAATCACGAATCATTTTTGAATGTTCAAAATGTTTGATTCGTGATTAGGGATGTGTGTGTGTGTGTGTGTGTGTGTGTGTGTGTGTGTCAGTGAGCCTGTGGAAACGATAACTGACGAACGAATGGACCGATTCGAACAAAATTCGGTACAAAAATCACAATCCGTAAACACTGGAAACTTATTGTTTTTATACGCAATCGAATGCTCAGAACCCCCCTAAATTTTCGAGTGAAATTTTGAAAAAATCGTCAAAAAATCAAAACCACTAATAAAGTTACGCAAATAGACATTTCTTATGTAATTTTTCATTAGAAAACGATTGACATAAATTTTAGAACGCTAACATGAACCGTTCTCGAGATATTGCACATTTTTCAAAAAATTATCAAAAAGACATATAAAATAAAAAAAAAATATTTCCTATTGAGAAACATGTTCACTTTTCATATGTAATACCATGCGATAAATTGGGTGACATCAATCTCGTGGATCTAGCTCGTTCCCTTCATGAAAAAATATACTTTGAGTAATATTTTTGTATTTGAACGCCAATAGTCATTTATCTGCTGTAAGAATAACTTATTTTTTCGTCCATAACTCTTGGCGAGATTTTGGCGACGAATTTGGTGGAATGTCGCCAACTTGGCGACTTTTTAAATACTGCTAAATTAACGAAAATCTCGCCAAATGGATAAAAATGACACTAAATCAATGACGACTTATTGATGATGACGACATGGAAAATGACGACTCATTGACGAAAATTCGATATCTTGGAGAGAATATAAATAACTACTATAAAAATAATCTAATTTTTTTTTTACTGTAAAAGTAGTAAATTCATTGCATTATATAACGAAAGTCATGTGCTGCCCACATCAGATTTTTTTATAACAGGTACAGAATGACATTCGAACACACGTCATCCAAACACTCCATACACACGTCATCCAAAACTTTAAAAAAGAAAAATATATAAAACTAACATATTATAGTCATCGGACAGGAAAATATTTAACAACATCCAATACTATTTCTGTCCCGAGGAAAGAATAAATTGAAGGCTTTTATCGTACGATTTGAATGAACGCCGCCTTCTATGCACTCATGATAGTTTAAAATACTAACGGAGCTAAAGGGGGGGATGTCACCGAAGAATGACAGTCAAATTGTAAAAATATATATTTATGTGTCAACTAACCATGCGATGGGCGTAGCCAAACCCACATGATATATTTTTCTCACAGTCTTTCATCTAAATCCGGTGATACTTGATTGCCCATGCTTTACTTTATCGATCAAGTTAATTGGTTACTTATTACTTTCTTTCTATACATAATGTATAAGGAAAGTATTGTGATGGGGTCGAAAATTCGAATTCGAGTTTTCGACGGGAGAGCACGTTTCAAGCATCCCTGATCACGTATCGAACATTTTTGAAGTGATGTCTGTGTGTGTGTGTGAAAGTATGTATGTGTGTGTGTGTGTGAAAGTATGTGTGTGTGTGTGAAAGTACGTGTGCGTGTGTGTGTGTGTGTGTCAGTGAGTCTATGGAGACGATATCTCACGAAAAAATGAAGCGATTCGAATGAAATTTGATACAAAAATTACAATCCGTGAATACTGGAAGCCTATTGTTTTTAAACACAACGAAAGTTTAGAACCCCTAAATTTTCAAATGAAATTTTGAAAAAATCATCAAAAAATCAAAACTTTTAATATAGTTACGCAAATAGATATTTCTTATCTAATTTTTCCTTAGAAAACGATTGACATAAACTTTAGAACGCTACCATGAACCGTTCTCCAGATATTGCACATTTTGTAAATAAATTTATTGAAAAATACCATAAATTAAGAAAAAATATTAACTGTTGAGAAGCGTGATTACTTTTCATATGTAATATCATGCGATAAATTGGGTGACATCATTCTCGTGGATCTAGCTCGTTCCATTCATGAGAAAAGATACTTTGAGAAATGCCTTTGATGTATTTGAACTCCAATGGCCATTTATCTGCTGTAAAAATAACTTATTTTTCCTTCCATAATGCTTGTCCAGATTTTGGCGACGAATTTGGAGAAAAGTCGCCCACTTGGCGACTTTTTTAAATATTGCTAAATTAACGAAAAACTCGCCAAATGTATAAGAATGGCGCTAAATCAATGAAAATGACGACTAATTGACGAAAATTTAATATCTTGGAAAGAATAAAAGTATCTACTGTAGGAATAACCTCTTCTGTTTTTACTGCAAAAGTAATTAATTAATTGCATTATATAAAGAAAGTCATGTGCTGCCCACATCAGATTTTTTTGTTATAGAGTGATGTGCGTAAGTTTATGTACGTATCACTGTGTAGTGTACATATATATAATATATATATATAAATATATATATATATATATATATATATATATACATATATATATATATGTGTGTGTGTGTGTGTGTGTGTGTGTGTTTGACAACGTCTGCATTCATGAGCCACATGGTTATTTTTCTGTTCACATATATTTTCTTGCTTTTGCTGGAGTGCCCACTCTGTCTTATTCGTCTTGATGAATGCTGCTCTTTTTTGCACCTGAAACTGGTTGATGCATTTAAATATTTGTTTAATGATGTGTTATTAACGAATTGATTACTTACAGTAATTGATAATAGATTCATATTTTATGAAATAGAATATATATTAGAATATATAATAGAATATATGAAATAGAATATATATTTTATGAAAAATTATTTTAAAATACGCTGTACATTTTTACTATCCTTATATACATAATGTATAAGGAAAGTATTGTGACGGGGTCGAAAATTCGAATTCGAGTTTTCGACGGGAGAGCACGTTTCAAGCATCCCTGATCACGAATCAAACATTTTTGGAGTGATGTCTGTGTGTGTGTGTGTGTGTAAAAATATTATAGTTCTAAAATACACATACAAGCTAAATATATCCAGAAATGTGCAATTTAATTTGGTGAAACTTTATTCTCAAATAATGAGACTGGCACCAAGAAATGTTTTATTATGTTTTATCCTTCTACACCTTTCGCAGAACAACGGGAATTAAATCGGTTTTGTCGGTTTGTGATGACTACTTATAATATGAAAGAAACCAGCTCAAACAATCTCGATTTATACATTTTTAACTGATTTATTAAGCTTAATAGAGAGAGTGTTTATGGCTAAAATGCTTCCGATTCTGTCCCTGCGTTAATTTGTTTATTTCAGTATTATCTCGAGCAACGGCGGGTATTTCTGCCAGTCTAATATGTACGAATGTGCTATTAAGCGTAGGTGTCAGATCCCACGTATTAGTTCACCCTAGGGACACATCCTTCAATCTTATATTTTTCCGACAGCTAGCCAAGCGAAATTTTCCAGCTATGTGCCAGTTTTTTCCCACCGCCGCTAGCCTGTGATACATGGCCGACCAAGCCGTACGGCCAAGGATACACGTCTCATGGTGACGAGGCATCCTGTGCCGGCCCGGTGAAGAAGAACCGATAAAATACGTCCGCAACACCACATATATTCGAAGATGGTTATAAATATAAGTATGGGGGCAGCATGCATGCCATTTCCTTCCCAATCTTGTTTCTGCAGCGGATGTCTTCTAATTAAGGATTTTCCCAGGGCGAAGGTGCTCTAATTAGAAAGGATGTCGCGATGGGACCCTATAAAGGGCCAGGAAGTGTCGAAATGACAATTAGTTCTTTATATCAAATTGAGTAAAAAATATATGGAACTCTATTTTCTGATATACACTCAAATGACATATTGTGCAGGTGCGATTATAAAGACTGCCATCATGCTTGAAATTCAGTATAAAGCAGCGGCCATCTTCGCGCTCTTCGGTATGTGTTGGGTTCTAAGGTTCATCCTCTTTGCCCGAAGTACAATTTGGAACAGGCCTCTCCTGCTCATGCCTTGACATGTATTGGATGCCAGAGGAGTCAGCTGTACTCTAGTCCTGGAGTAGTTCTTCATCTTTTGAAGACTCACGGGTTTATGGACTTGATCTGATGTTGCTGTCGGTCAAGTGGGATAAGAAACAACAACATTCAGTATAAAAGATTGCCTTAAATACTTTACATACACTGTAAAGCATTTCCTTAAATAGTTAACAAACATTTCTTTACAAATTTATACTGTAAAACATTTCCTTAAATACCTTATGCACTGTAAAACATTTCCTTAAATATTTAACATGAACTGTGAAACACTTCTCTTAATACTTAACATACGCTTTAAAACATTTCCTTAAATACTAAACATACACTGTAAAACCTTCTGTTAAATACAACATACACTGTAAAACTTTTCCTTAAATACAGCATACACTGTAAAACATTTCCTTAAATACAACATATACTGCAAAACTTTTTTTAAATACAACATACACTGTAAAACATTTCCTTAAATATAACATATACTGTAAAACTTTTTTTAAATACAACATGCACTGTAAAACATTTCCTTAAATACAACATACACAGTAAAACATTTCCTTAAATACAACATACACAGTAAAACATTTCCTTAAATACAACATACACTGTAAAACATTTCCTTAAATATAACATATACTGTAAAACTTTTTTTAAATACAACATGCACTGTAAAACATTTCCTTAAATACAACATACACAGTAAAACATTTCCTTAAATACAACATACACTGTAAAATATTTTCTTAAATACTATTAGTTAACTATCGCCTGATAGAAACGCGCGCTTGCCCTTGTTGGAACTGGCGCTCTATCTGATCTACCCTGACAAAGAAGGCTCTTTTTGTCTTTGAAACCGGTTGCTATCCAATTCAGTCTTTTTATGCTGTTGGCAAACAAAGTATGTATTTTTCAAATTACATGGATTATTTACAGGGTCCTCATTGAAAACCGAAACAAAGTATTGCAGATTTCATTCGGTCGTCGATCCCCTTCTTTACGTATCCATAGCTACACTTATAAATACAATGAATATAAAGCAATACAATGCAAAACAATACAATGAATACATTTTTAATCATATTTATAGAAAAAATATTTTTATAGAAGAATTTGTTCTCATGTAACTTATTTTTAAACTCCTTTTAAAATGTCTTCGAACTAGCAGGAAAATCCCTTTATATATTTTTAAAATACATCGAAATTTGCATTTTTTATGTTACCTAATATATTTAGCCTCGTATCCGAAAACTAAGATTATTGCAATTTTATAATTTGGTTAAAAGCGCCGCACATATTTTAGCATTCTAACATTTTTTTTTTAATTTCATAAGTAATTTTAATTTTTGTAATTTTTTAAATGATCGCATTGAGTGATCGCATCATTGCCAAACATCTTTTGTGAAGTCGCTGCACGCTGCACGAATCCGACCTTTCTACCGGTGGATTTTACTGCGCATGTCCGCTTAGGAGTTTAAGCCACGCCTTCCCTCTTCATTTATTTTCTTTGTTTTTGCTTTTGAGGAGAGCTTGCGATTTGGCGAGTGTAATTTCTGGATCGAAACTATTTTAAATTGTGTTCAAAAAGCGGTTTTCAAATTGAGAGGCATTATCTGTATTTGTATTAATACTTAAGTAGTGTTCGGTTATTTAGGACCGGGCCAACGACGGGTCATTCGTTTTAGTAGGATATATATAGGTTCCTATATAGAGGGGATATTAAGTGATCCCTAATTGAAAAAAATTCTAATATTTTAATTTGTTGTAAAATGTACGCTTATTTAGAACCGGGCCAACGACGGGTTATTCGTTTTAGTAGGATATATATAGGTGCCTATATAGAGGGGATATTAAGTGATCCCTAATTGAAAAAAATTCTGATATTTTAATTTGTTGTAAAATGTACGCCTATTTAGAACCGGACCAACGACGGGTCATTCGTTTTAGTAGAATATATATAGGTTACTATATAGAGGGGATCCCTAATTGAAAAAAAAATTCTAATATTTTAATTTGTTGGTACATTTTATAATTTTAAAATTTGATGTAAGCTAAAAAAATTACAATATTTAATGTGTTCACTAAAAAAATTACAATATTTAATGTGACAATATTTAATGTGTTCACTGAAAAAATTACAATATTTAATGTGACGTCAATTGTGTTCCGTTTCATGAAGAAATAAGTCACGGAAAGTTTGAAGATTAGGTAAATATTTAAGGGTGGCTCAGTAAGAGAGAAAGGGTGAAAAGTTCGACCTATCCAAAATTGGGATTTTTGAAGGTTTTGAGCTACAAACTTTGAAAAAGGAAATGTTCAAGTAAAAAATTTAAAATTATCGAAACAAGATTTGTGCGAGTTCCATTGTATGTAGCTTCATTCTGAGTTTCGCGTAGAATATTTAAACATTTTACCTCACAATACAAAATTCCAAAATTTATTTTTAATCAGTGCATGCCATATTTATAATGTTTAGATCG
This sequence comes from Amaurobius ferox, assembly GCA_951213105.1. NCBI lineage: Eukaryota > Metazoa > Arthropoda > Arachnida > Araneae > Amaurobiidae > Amaurobius > Amaurobius ferox. The sequence goes on from OX578148.1 coordinate 38,184,788, forward strand.
ATATGTAGTTTATTTGAAAAGTGCTTGGCCACAAAATTAGGTTCTATCTGGAAAGGCCATCCGCAGCAGAGTGGTTAGAGTGTCTGTCCCTGAATCACGATGATCAGGGACCTCAGGGCCCGTACCATCCTTCCTCCTAACCCACCACCTTCCGTGTGGACTTTCGGATATACAGATTTATCGTGCCCATAACCTACATAGACACGGAGATAGTTTTGTGCAGTGTCGAGAATAAAACAGGGGCTACCACTTGCGACTCTCCCGTCTTATCCCCTGCGATATTTTGACATATATGTATCTCAGCATTCACGAAAGTCACATTTTATATGTATGAAGTCAGTGTTACAAATGATGACGGTGAAAAATTGCCATTTTCTGGGCCGCTCAACAGTTCCCTCTAGCACCAAAGGGTGGCGTTTGTGGACATACATTCATTAACGAAAAATGCTTGTTTGAGTGCTCCCTATCTCCCATTAAAATTTGCACGAATCATCGAATGTAAAGAGTTACGAATCACCGAATGTAAAGAGTTACGAATCACCGAATGTAAAGAGTTGTGAATCACCAACTGTAAAGAGTTACGAATCACTAACTGTAAAGAGTTACGAATCAACGGCTGTAAAGAGTTACAAATCACCGAATGTAAAGTGTTACGAATCACCGAATGTAAAGAGTTGCGAATCACCAACTGTAAGGAGTTACGAATCACTGACTGTAAAGAGTTACGAATCAACGACTGTAAAGAGTTACAAATCAACACCTGTAAAGAATTACGAATCACCGAATGTAAAGAGTTATGAATCACCGAATGTAAAGAGTTGCGAATCACCAACTGTAAAGAGTTACGAATCACTGACTGTAAAGAGTTACGAATCAACGACTGTAAAGAGTTACAAATCAACAACTGTAAAGAATTACGAATCACCGAATGTAAAGAGTTACGAATCACCGAATGTAAAGAGTTGCGAATCACCAACTGTAAAAACTTACGAATCACTGACTGTAAAGAGTTACAAATCAACGACTGTAAAGAGTTGCGAATCACCGAATGTAAAGAGTTACGAATCCCCTTGTGGATTATTTTTTTAAAAAGGTATAACTACAACATACAGTAAATAATAAGGGTGTCGAGGGTGTCAAGCGGTGAAACCAAAAGACAGCCTTCTTCTTCAGGACAAGCAAATCCTAAGAAGTGCTCTTGTTCATTTATCCTGATGAAGAAGCCTCTTTTTTTACTTTGAAACTGCTCGATACATTTAATCAACTGCCTTACGCAGTTAATAATGAAGTATTTTTATTTTTAGTACAAACAGTCAATTTTGTAAAAGCAATAATAAACTGGTTCACAACGTAAGCGTGAACAAAGATAAATGAGCGGATGTGAGTTTCGGAAAACCTTAGGATTTCCTTCTTCAGTGCAACAAGCTTGGACCTGAACGTCCAAATAAACACAAGACTATGCCGGTCAAATTGTAATTTACTAAACAACATAGTTGGGTATAGTATCGCCCCAAGTGTGATTAAAAAGAAATAAAATTAGAAAAATAGAAAAACAAGGAATTATAAACATGAGATGCAAACAAGAAAAAATGTAATATAAATTCAAATACGAAAAAATTAGACGTGGTCATGCCAAACCCCGGAGAAATATGGCGTCATTGACAAATTATTAACCAGATTACTGGAATTTTTATGGATATGAAAAAATTCAAAGCAATCAGAAAACTGAATAGCATTTTTAAAAATGGAATCAGAAGAAGGATTAAACAGATGACTATTTATCCAACAATCATTAATGTATAAAGATATATTTATTTTTTACACAATATTGATAATAACCTAAGCGATACTTTAAAGGCGCGTTTGGTTTGATCTATGTAGAACGATAATCCGCATTGACAAGAAATTTGATAACTGTCACAAGGGAAGAAAATTTAATTTTATTAATAGGGGGAGGGGGATATTCCTTTAAAGTTAAACGTTTACTTTGTAAAAGCAGCTAGTAAAGTTTTCTAATTAAGTTCGAAGAGTTTTTATACAAATTCAACGTGAAGAGCCTTATGTATAACGGTCTCAATTTTGATGGTCCTTCGGTACTTTAAGAGTCCGTTTGGTTTGACCTTGTAAAGACCAAATGTCTCTTTATCCTCCTTAGAGGTCGTTCTCGAGGATTGATCTTCGATATTTCAAAAGTGACCTAATTCTAAATTAAAGTGCTTGGTATTCAGACCTTTTAGTCCAAGGGCAATAACACAGGACGGCACTTTTTAAAATCAAACCCATTTTATCTTGAACTTCACCGAAATTACAGCAGCTGGCTGTTTAAAGCAACTTATGACAGAGACCATACTTATTATTGCACACGTCCGGAATAAATTACAAATATGCAAGATACTACCATTTACTTGACTGGTGATAATTCTTAAAGGGAGATGATTCTAAAACTTTTATGCTTACCACTAGCATTCTTTTACCTCGCCCCGCACTGTGACTAAACCCAGACACTAGACTATTCCAGTCATCGTTGTATATCAATGGATGTCTTTGCACTAGGCTGCCAGCCAAATTCCACACTCATCACAATCTATCTCCGTGCCTCCCTCTTCACTCCAACTCACGTAGAAATCTTACTAGAATCCTTCAATCTCCTGAAACTCCAACGATCTGAAACTTATCCTGTCTTCACTTCAGAAACGCAGAAATGCACGTTGATTAGCTCGGCAATTGGTCTAACAACCGAACCACTTAGAACAGTTAGTTTAAATAAACATAAATTATAATGCAAACTGGGGAAAATAATAATCGAAAGGTTATTTAGACCTCACAACCTATGTAGCGCTATAGTCCGCACTCATAAAGAATTTGATAAGTGTCACAAGGGAAGAAAATTTAATTTTATTAATAAGGGAGAATATCCCTTTAAAATGAAACGTTTACTTTGTAAAAGCAGCCAGTGAAGTTTTTTTTTATATTTAAATTAAAAGTTTTTATATAAGATCCACCATGAAGAGCCTTATGCATAACGGTCTCAATTACTCAGTCAATACACACTCACAAACAAAACTCTTCGAAAACTTGAAGCGTTCTCCTTCACTAAATTCCACTAATTTGGCGTTTCCCATTGCGTGCTGTCTAACTTACCTAAGGACACCCAACAGGTTTGAACCCATTTAACCTTAAGAGCCTCATGACACACATGGAAGCTTACCTTAGCCTTGGACGTGAAATATCTCTTTTCATTATCATTTTTTTGCTTGCTCCCAAGACATCGGGGTTTCTGTGAGAAACTCCGCGGAATCTCTGGTTACGATCGTGGAAATGCGGTCTGAGAGTATAACAAGCTGAGAGAAAGAAAATTTCTCGCCAGGGATGAGGAGAAAGAAAAAAGATGGTGTCATTTTGTTTTGTTTTCGTTTCAGTTTTGCGGAATTTTGTAGGAGTATATATTGAAGTTACTCATGAGACGGACTTTTAATTGCTCTTCTTTTACTGAATTTACTTCTCTAGGGTTTTCGCAACTTACTGTGCTTTCATTACCTCTCTATGATTCATATATTTTATTGCAGCCCTGTGGATCCTCAACAGCTCTATGGCCTCTTTGGAATAGCAAATACTGACATAGCGTTTGAGGTGAACACTGAATAACTTGTCTTTTTGGACAAACGACTAATTTTACCTCTCTATGATTCATATACTTTATTGCAGCCCTGTGGATCCTCAACAGCTGTATGGCCTCTTTGGAATAGCAAATACTGACATAGCGTTTGAGGTAAACACTGAATAACTTGTCTTTTTGGACAAACGACTAATTTTACCTCTCTATGATTCATATACTTTATTGCAGCCCTGTGGATCCTCAACAGCTCCATGGCCTCTTTGGAATAGCAAATACTGACTTACATAACTTTTCGAGGTAAACACTGAATAACTTTATAATTCCATGACTTTTATACATTTTTGTCATGACTTAAACTCTCAATGACATCTCTATAGGGCAAACATTTACTAACTTTATCATTCTATATTTCCTATTTTAAAATGTGATCCCTTGAACTCTCAGTGGCTTCATAACCTCTCGAAGAAAAATACTGATAAACTTTGCATTTTTATACTTTCTTACGGTCCCATAAATGTAATAGCTCAATAGCCCCTCTATGGGGCAAATACTGACAATTTTACTATTCTATGATTCCTATACTTTACTCACACTGTAGTGCCTTGAACTCTCAATGACTTCATAGCCTCTCTGTAGGATTAAACTATGACAAACTTAGATTTTTGGACAATCCCTGACTTTATATTTCTGTGCCATATTGTAGTCCTTTGGGCTCAATGGCTCCATAACATATCTATGGCGAACACTGATTAATTTTATATTTCAATGATTCATATGCTTTATTGTGTTCCATTGAATCAATGACACTAGAGACTTTCTGTGGGTGCAAACACTGGCTTTATATTTCTATGATTTACGCGAGTCTATGGTTTTTTTTATTTTCAGTGTTTCTATAGGTTATAGCCTCTTCTTCTTCTATATCCTCTTTCAGGTAATTGTTTATCTCATTTTCTCTGTGCATTGACAGAATTAGCCTTTCCATATCTCCAGAGGTTCAATGTGTTTACTTGGACTATCTATGACGTTACAACCTTCTTATGGTACTGACTTGCCATTGCCAATGTAGAACAATGGCGACACTTGTCTCTTAACAAGTTATAGACATCTCCATGGTTTCTTTCGTATAGTACATTAAGCTCTTTGTATCTCCATAGTCTCTCCAAGGTTCTGATTGAGCTGCTTAATGACAATCGGTTGACTTATCTTCCCCATGGAACTTTAACCTCTTCATGACGCCTTGTCTCAATGGCTCCTTGACCTCCTCGCGGTTCCATTCTAATGGGTGACAGGTGTTCAAAGTCTGATCTATCCATAATCGTATAATTAATAAATTGATGAGAAAACGTAGATAGAGGAATATATGGAGGTTCTAACCTCAAAGGAATCATTATATCAATCTAACCCAACTTGTACGCTGTGTCCTCTGTATTAACTAAAGTTGGGTTTTTGTTGAAAATTGTAATTTGTGAGAGCAGATAGCCTCTAATTTTCGACCTCCTGACCTTCGACTTTCGACCTTTAACCAAGAGCAGAACTTAAAGTGCTCTGCCAACTTAGTTATTCGTACTGTGAGGTAACAAACTAAGATGGCGATAAAAGGCAACATCTAAAATTTCAATCTGTGGTTTAATCAAAACCGAACTAATGCTGATATCGAATATTAATAGATTTTTAGGAAACTTTATATCCGGCTTTGATATAAAAAAAATATAGAACTAGATAGACATTTCTAGATTGATATTCTAATATAACAAGTAAAGATAATAAAATAATTTACTTCTTCGACATTTACAAGCAAAAACATGGAAGTTTGACTTTTTTTACCAGCTAATATATAATTCAAAATGATCTTAGCACTGCAATTCTTAAGTAAATTCTACTGAGCTGTGCTGTCAAGACAGGACTGGGTAGTACCAGGTTGATTACAAATTTTATCTGGTATACCTAAAAATTTTCAGGAAATCACCTTTTGATCCATACACTACAGTATGATTTATACGATATGTTAGTGCATTGCCTACTTTACTCATTTTTTGGTTAAATCCCAAACTTTTATTATGGCTACAAAACTATGCCCTGGCGGGTAGAAAGACTATGCTATAATGCTCTCAGATAAAACAGAATATTAACCGGAACAGTACAGACCATTAAAGGTTGTTCACGAAAAGAAATTACTCAAATTGCTGGCAAAATTAGTCCGCAATAAAAATTCACTAGAGTGTGGCTCAATTTGACTTTCTCAGAATCCATTTTTAGTAGTTTTTTCTTTTTCAAATTTTATAAAAAAAATTATGAAAAATCGGCATCATGGGTCCAAATGATTAATTATAGTGCTACCCTTCATTTTTACTTTCCTTATATACATAATGTATAAGGAAAGTATTGTAACGGGATCGAAAATTCGAATTCGAGTTTTCGACGGGAGAGCACGTTTCAAGCATCCCTGATCACGAATTGAACACTTTTGAGGTGATGTCTCTCTCTCTCTCTCTCTCTGTGTGTGTGTGTGTCAGTGAGTCTGTGGAGACGATATCTCACGAACGAATGGAGCGATTCGAATGAAATTTGGTACAAAAATCACAATCCGTGAAGCCTATTGTTTTTAAACGCAATCGAATGTTCAGAACCCCCCTAAATTTTCGAGTGAAATTTTAAAAAAAATCATTAAAAAATCATAAAGTTTTAGATCGCTAACATGAATCGTTCTTGAGATATTGCACATTTCTCAAATACATTTATAAAAAAATACCATAAATTAAAGAAAATATATTAACTGTTGAGAAACATGTTCACTTTTCACATGTAATATCATGCAATAAATTTTGTGACATCATTCTCGTGGATGTAGCTCGTTCCATTCATAAGAAAGGTACTTTGAGTAATACATTTGTATTTGAACGCCAATAGTCATTTATCTGCTATAAGTATAGCTTATTTCTCCATCCGCTTGGCGAGATTTTGGCGACGAATTTGGCAAAATTTCGCCAACTTGGCGATTTTTTTTAAATGTTGCCAAATTAACAAAAATCTCGCCAAATGGATAAAAATGACGCTAAATCGATGAAAATGACGACTAATTAACGAAAGTTCAATATCCTGGAAAGAATATAAGTATCTACTATAAGAATAACCTTTTTTTTTTTTTTTTTTTTTTTTAGCTGTAAAGGAAGTAAATTCATTGCATTATATAAGGAAAGTCATGTGCCGCCCACATCAGATTTTTTATAAAGGGCTTGAAAACATATTTCATTTGATACCATATTGGACAATGTATCGCCCAGGGGATGGGGAAACTTGCAAACTAATGACGTCACGAACAAAAACATTGTATCACGACTATTTTTTCACAGCAATGATTGAAACTATAAAGTCTCGTAATCATTTGAGCCATAAATAAACTTTTTTATTCATGATTATGTCAAATTTTGTCCTATACTGCCTTTCTAAAAAAATATAAAATTTAAAAAAATACGAAGTTTTCACTAGAATTTAAAAAAAAATTCTATCTAGTTCTATATTTTTTTATAACAAAGCCGGATATAAAGTTTCGTGAAAATCCATTAATATCTGTGCCCGCTATAGTGTACACAAGAAATCTACTGCAGACATACATACAGACAGCCTGATTGACAGGCAGACCAACATCGCTCTAAAAATAGTCAACACGTGTTCAGGAGATCTTAAAACATATATTGGCATCAAAATCTCGAAATCGAAAATTTTCGTGAAAACAATGCTTTCTCAATACTACATATGAGAAAGTAATAATAACAGTATAATAAGTTTCTTAGAAGTATTAACTGGTTTCAAACGTATGAAACAGCCTCCTTCATTAAAATAGAGAGACTAAGCAATTGTAGCAGCAAAAGACAGGAACGCGTCTGTCAATAAATATCAGGACAGAGAGATAGAGCAACCGCACCAACAAAGGGCAAGAACGCGGCTGTCTCTATACTGACTTCCAGAATAACGTAATACAAATCTTTATTAACAGACACTCTCTTGCCTTTTGCTATTGCGATTTCTCTGTCATTCTATAGTGACGAAGTAGTACATTTTATGCCTTTAAAGCTAATTAATACTTTTAACCAACTTATTAACGAAATATTTGTATTGCAGATGGGTGCATTGCACACTGTTGCAGAAGACAGTTTTATTCAAATTATTTTTCCATGAATATATGGTGTACAATTTTGGAGTATAAATTCTGCTGAAACTCTGTAGTGTCTTCTTTAAATTTAGAATGAAAAACTGTAGTCTCAGTAGCTCACTGGATAGTGACTATAAATTGTGAAACTTTATAACAACCGATACACACATGCAAAAACATTTGTCATTCGCTAAGAAAATTTGACAATCAGTAAAGTTTTGACAAGGAGACTTCGGAAAACAGAAGTAACTCTTTTTCTATCGCAAAATATCCTGTTTCCCACTGCGATTACCATCTAATCCCTTCAAAACTAATTTCGCAAATAGCCATCTCGATCTATCAAAGCCACCGCCTTTCAATTCTAGTTTCTTTTATCATCTATATATCATTCTCGAACAAAAAACTTAAAAGGCAAATAATTTCTTTTGAAAAAGGACCTTTCGTGGCGTTCCCGTTGTCAAGGAAACACGCTCGGTGCATGAGATTTCCTGTTGCCACCTTAATCACCGTAATAGTCTGTTCCAAATCGGAAAATCTCTCTTCTTCCATGTCGTTCTCCCAGACATGTTTTCTTTGTTGGGCTATTAATATTTTTTCGACTTTTTCACGCTATGAGAAGTTCTTCGGGACCTTTAAAAATTAAATGTATCGGCGGGCCATTGTTTGCTAATGCCAGATGCACGGTTCGTTTACTTTTAAAGTACCATATGATTGACGGAAGTCGTGTTTTGACTGGCAGCGCCATCTTTTAGAGAACTGTTACATAACAATTTTTTCAAAACGTTATATGAATGTTTCCATACAATTATAGAGCAGCAGTCTGTACAGTAGGGATACGCTAAAAAAATTTAATATTTTATTTTTGTATTTTTTTCCCTTATTCAAAATGTATATTAATAGAAACAAATAAGGAAATTGATTAAATAATAACAAATACTAACTCGTATTTTTAAATTACGCGACCATGAACACATTACTATTATGATTATACCCCCATTTCTTGGAACCCCCGTTTGGAACAGAACACATTCTTGCATTATTTTAATACGGAGCCCCCATTTAGAATAAAAAATAAAATAAATAAATCCGTCATCTGTATTTATACCACAAGGATACGCCAGTAGGTCTAGAAGTACGCGATCCAAAAAAATTGATATCAGTGATTTAGAGAGCAGTTTCATCGGAATATCCATTAGTAAATTTTCAAAATTTTACAAAAAGATATATTTTTTTTCTTGCTGTTTGTTCACTCAGCTTCATCCTTTCTTGATAACGGCGTGATAGTTAATGTAGTGTAATGTCGTGTTTTCTTCCGGATTAGCAATGCTTTTTTTTTTCTTGAATCAAGGATGTAAAGCCGCTAACAGGCGTTTTCCTTCTTTTTCTGGAGTGGCTGCTCTGGTTCTCTTATCCTAATGAATGTCGTTTGGGCCATACAACAGGTTGATACATGTGCATTTTTGTTTCATGCAATATTACTAACAAATATTTTTATCAGTAGTTATGCATATTTCATAAACCTCGATAAGGGTTCAATAAACCCCATTAAGGGTGGAACATCCCAGTGGTTAGCGCGCGGGGATAGCACTCGGATGACCGGAGTTCGATTCCTGGTTCTGTCCAAACTGTTCTCGTGTTCCACGCGCATTATGGGCTCGTTAAATATGTGGGTCCGTAAGTTCTTCGGAGAGGTTGTTGATATGGGGACAGAGGATACGGTTCCTTTGGATGTTCTCCCTCCTCTAGATTCCGGTCTAAATTGTGGATTGTTTCCCGGCCGCCCAAACAGATACCATAAACTTTCAGGTAGGTCGGACAGTAGGGGGCCGAAAAAGGTCACTTTTGAAATATCGAAAATCAATCCTCGAGAACGGCCTCTAAGGAGGATAAAGAGGCATTTGGTCTTTACAAGGTCCAACCAAACGCACTCTTAAACTACCGCTTAAAGGAACATCAAAATTGAGATCGTTATACATAAGGCTCTTCATGTTGAATTTGTATGAAAACTTTTCGAACTTAATTAAAAAACTTCACTAGCTGCTTTTACAAAGCAAACGTTTTACTTTAAAGGGATATCCCCTCCCCCTATTAATAAAATTAAATTTTCTTCCCTTGTGGTGGTTATCAAACTTCTTATGAATGCGGATTATCGTTCTACATAGATCAAACCAAACGCGCCTTTTAAGTACCGCTTGGGTTATTATCAATATTGTGTAAAAAATAAATATATCTTTATTCGTTAATGATTGTTGGATGAATAGTCATCTGTTTAATTCTTTTTCTGTCTCTATTTCTCAAAAATGCTATTCAGTTTTCAATTTTGATTTCTTTAAATTTTTTCATATTCATAAAAATTTCAGTAATTTGGTTAATAATTTGTCAATGACGCCATATTTCTCCGAGGTTTGGCATGACCACGTCTAATTTTTTTCGTATTTAAGTTTATATTGCATTTTTCCTTGTTTGCTTCTCATGTTCATAATTCTTTGTTTTTTCTATTTTTCTAATTTTATTTCTTTTTAATCACTCTAGAGGCGATACTATACCGGAGTATGTCGTTTTATAAATTAAAATTTGACAGACATAATCTTGTATTTATTTGGGCGTTCAGGTCCAAGCTTGCTGCACTGAAGAAGGAAATCCCACGGTTTTCGAAACGCACGTCTGCTCATTTATCTTTGTTTACGCTACAATTTAAGTTGTAAACCAGTTTATTATTGCTTTTACGACACTGGGTGTTTGTATTTTTAAAATAAAAATACTTCGTTGTTAACAGCGTAAATCAGGTGATTAAATATATCGAGCAGCTTCAAAGTAAAACAAGAAAGATCAAACATGCATAAAGCATTCATTATGAAACACTTTCCAACAGCAATGCAATTTTATATAAACATCTTCACGATACATTCCTCGGTAATATTTTTAAAATTATCATAATACTACAATAATTTATTATATTTAAAAACTTCATCGAAAACAAATGAACTTTATTCAAATGACGTCATCGAAATATAAATCGCCTTTCTCTCCCTACAAAAGCACATTTCATTCATAAACATACATTTCATTCATAAACTACATTTCATTCATAAACTTTTTTCCATTCATCACAATTCTATAATAATTTATTTTATTTAAAAACTTAAAACCATGGAGGAACAAGTAATTTAACTCTATGCTTAAAACTTCATCGAAAAAATCGTCTGGTTCTCTGTGTAAAATCAATGACTATTTCATTCATATCAGCTATATTACAGACTCCATGAGCTAAATAATTTTGCTTTAAAAAAATGCAGCAATTCTTATATACCTCATTTTACATCTTTTGGTGTTTACATTATCCATAAGTGAAAATTAGGCTTCGTTGTAGAAATAATCAAAGTTTGATGATCATTTAAACTCAAATATATGGTAATTGCGTTGTTTCAGTATGTAAATGCACAGAATTTAAGCAAAAATAAAGCGGTTTTAGGACGAATACAACACTGAATATGAATTAAAAAGAACTTTAAAAATCACGATTTTGACACAAGATGGATGCCATATTCTATTTTGAAGTGGGTCACGTGATCTCTTCATATAAAGGTTGTAATTATTATTTTAATTTTTATTTAAAAAACTACTGAATATACTTTGCTGAAATTTTTTTTATATATTTTATGGGATTATTTGAATATTTTCTAAAACTTTCGAAGCAATTTGTGAATTTTAAATTCGTTTAAAAAATGTTTGAAAAATTAGGTCCCATAGGGTTCAATGTATTTTATTTTTTCAACCCGGGTTTAATCCAAAACTAATTGGGTGATAGTATTCATTTATATTCCCATAGGTCCCACAGACCGTCTGAACAACATACTAAAATTTCATTTTGATTAAAGTCACTTTTACGGCAGTTATCGTGCTAATGGACGGACAGACAGACGGACAGACAGACGGACAGACAGACGGACAGACAGACGGACAGACAGACAGACTGACAGAATGAACAATGTCATAAACACTTTTCAACTATGTTGTAAAGTATTAAAAGAGGCTTCTTTATCAGATTAAATAAACAGAGCAGTCACTTCTTACGCCTTGCTTATCTTGAAGAAGAAGGTTGTGGTTTTGCTTCGAAATCACTTGACATCTTTATTATTTACTGTATGTTGTAGTTATACTTTTTTTTAAAAATGAATCCACAAGATGATTAGTAACTCTTTACATTCGGTGATTCGTAATCTCTTTGCATTCGGTGATTCGTACAAATTTTAACTTTTTGCTTACAGATGGAACAGCGTCCATCCCAAACGAAGAATCTCTCAAAAAGACAGGCATTTGACATACCCTATCCCAAACAGTTCGATACCTCTTTAAGGCATTGGCGTCCGGATGCCAATGCCTGCAAAGGGGGAAGAAACTGTTTGGGATAGGGTATGTCTTGACGCTGTCCCACCCGTAAGCAAAAGGTTGAGATATCTGACAAATAACAAATAATTCATTTCAATTAATGTATTCAATTTAAACAAAATTTATGAAGGGTACTTCAAACGATGCAAAAGATGTGTGCACTTCATCCTTTGACGGAACTTTAGCGCATATTTATTAACTTTCGCATATTTATTTCGTATAGTCATACGAATATTCGAAAAAAAGAAAAAAAAACGGAATTGACATCTTCAGAACCAAAGAAGAAAATCCTTAGTGGACCCTTTAACCCCTCTGGAGTGAACTGCTGATCCATATCAACAAATATCTAATAAGGTCTATATATGGCTAATCCTAGGGAGAAATAGATGTTTCCAGAAAATTTTTTGAACAGGAAAGGGAAAAGTACTGGAAGGGGATATTCTTAGTGAACACCTTCCCCATCCCTGATCGTCTCCGAAATTTGATGATGAATTCATATCAGTCATTATGTAAATTATATATAATGCAGATCCTGAGAAACAGATGTTTCAATGAAAATGTAAATTTTTGATACGAAAGTGACCATCATTCTTATTCCCATTTGAAATGCTTCAAATAAGATAGGCTTTCAAACTACGCCAGTTTTGGTTACACGGCATGTTTTAGTTAAAAAAATACTAGATATAATATATAACACGGGCTAAAGTAAAAATATTTAATACGGGCTCTCTACAAAGGTAGTTGCAACTGGTAAATTGTCATGTAAAGATTTTTTGAAGAAAAAACAGTTTTTTAATATGCAAAATAAGCCACGAACGGCGAAAACATCGATTTCAGGGGTTGTACAGAAATTGAATCATGTTAGATGCATTTTCCATTCCAAAAATTTTCTGCGTACCTATCTTTAGCAAAAGTTTTATACAATGTCCAACTGTCCATCAAAAATATTGATTATTGATATCTCAGAGGTAATTTTGATCGTAGGAACCCATAAAAATGTTACACTTTGTACTTTTTTCAGTAAAAAATGTCACATGATCAAAATTTGCACACGGTAATTGTCTTAATTAGGGTATTTCTTAAACTGGGACTATGGGTCTACGACCAATGGCCCAAGAAATATTTTTTCCTGCAATCTTTCATAAACAACTTACAATAGCATGAAAAGGTTAAGCATTCATATTGAACTTTAATCTAAGCTCTTGTTTATTGTTCCTCAAAGCGACAGAGAAATGTCCTAGGATATGATTTCTCCGTCATTTATGTCAAGATAGCAAATTGTTTTGTATAAATTCTTATCGGAAATCTTCATCAACAGAGGTTGCATATCAAGGATGTACTCCTGATGATATTTTAGTAAATAAACTGTCAAAGATAGAAAAAGATATATTTTGAGGTATATGTTTTACACTGTCAATATATCTCTTTAAAAATATTTTGTAAATAAAACTAAAATATACGTCACACTACGATAAAAAAATAATATTTTATTAAACTCCTTAATGCCTCATACTTACAGAAACCAACTGAAAGGGACGTTATCAAAGCCAGGATCCCTTGTTTATTTCAAATTTTCGGACTAATTTCTTCAGTCCGATACTGATCGGAATGATTTCTGTCGGACTGAAGTATATTGTACCGATTCATCCAGTTCGCTTTTACGGACCGATTTCTTCAGTTCGCATTCACGGACCGATATCTGCAGTTCGCATTAAGGGACTGATTTCTTCAGTTCGCATTCACGGACCGATTTCTTCAGCTCGCATACACGGATCGATATTTTCAATTCTCATTCACGGACCGATATCTTCAGTTCGCATTCACGAACCGCTTTCTTCAGTTCGCATTCACGGACTGATTTCTTCAGTCCGAATTCACGGACCGATTTCTTCAATTCACATTCACGAACGGATTTCTTTAGTTCACGTTCACGGACTGATTTCTTCAGTTCACATTCACGGAACGATTTCTTCAGTTCTATTAAGGGACTGGTTTCTTCAGTTCGCATTCACGGACTGGTTTCTTCAGTTCGCCTTCATGGACTGATTTCTTCAGTTCGCATTCACGGACCGATTTCTTCAGTTCGCATTCACGGACTGGTTTCTTCAGTTCGCATTCACGGACTGATTTCTTCAGTTCGCATTCACGGACTGGTTTCTTCAGTTCGCCTTCACGGATTGATTTCTTCAGTTCGCATTCACGGACCGATTTCTTCAGTTCGCATTCACGGACCGATTTCTTCAGTTCGCATACACGGATCGATATTTTCAATTCGCATTCACGGACCTATATCTTCAGTTCGCATTCACGGATTGATTTCTTCAGTTCGCATTTACGGACCGATTTCTTCAGTTCGCATTCACGGACCGATATCTGCAGTTCGCATTAAGGGACTGATTTCTTCAGTTCGCATTCACGGACCGATTTCTTCAACTCGCATACACGGATCGATATTTTCAATTCCCATTCACGGACCGATATCTTCAGTTCGCATTCACGGATTGATTTCTTCAGTTCGCATTTACGGACCGATTTCTTCAGTTCGCATTCAGGGACTGATTTCTTTAGTTCGCATTCACGGTCTGATTTCTTCAGTTCGCATTCACGGACCGATTTCTTCAGTTCGCATACACGGATCGATATTTTCAATTCGCATTCACGGATCGATATCTTCAGTTCGCATTCACGGACTGATTTCTTCAGTTCGCATTTACGGACCGATTTCTGCAGTTCGCATTCACTGACCGATTTCTTCAGTTCGCATTCACTGACCGATTTCTTCAGTTCGCATTCACAAACCGATAACTTCAATTCGCATTTACGGACCGATATCTTCAGTTCGCATTCACGGACTGATATCTACAGTTCGCATTCACGGGCTGATTTCTTTAGTTCGAATTCACGGACTGATTTCTTCAGTTCGCATTCACGGACCGATTTCTTCAGTTCGCATTCACGGACCGATTTCTTCAGTTCGCATTCACGAACGGATATCTACAGTTCGCATTCACGGACTGATTTCTTGAGTTCGCATTCACGGACTGATATCTACAGTTCGCATTCACGGGCTGATTTCTTTAGTTCGAATTCACGGACTGATTTCTTCAGTTCGCATACACCGGCCGATATCTTCAGCTCGCATTCACGGACTGATTTCTATAGTTTGCATTCACGGACCGATATCTGCAGTTCGCATTCATGGACTGATTTCTTGAGTTGGCATTCACGGACTGATTTCTTCAGTTCGCATTCACGGACCGATTTCTTCAATTCGCATTCGCTCACCGATTTCTTCAGTTCGCATTCATGGACCGATTTCTTCAGTTCGCATTCACAAACCGATAACTTCAATTCGCATTTACGGACCGATATCTTCAGTTCGCATTCACGGACTGATATCTACAGTTCGCATTCACGGGCTGATTTCTTTAGTTCGAATTCACGGACTGATTTCTTCAGTTCGCATTCACGGACCGATTTCTTCAGTTCGCATTCACGGACCGATTTCTTCAGTTCGCATTCACGAACGGATATCTACAGTTCGCATTCACGGACTGATTTCTTGAGTTCGCATTCACGGACTGATATCTACAGTTCGCATTCACGGGCTGATTTCTTTAGTTCGAATTCACGGACTGATTTCTTCAGTTCGCATACACCGGCCGATATCTTCAGTTCGCATTCACGGACTGATTTCTATAGTTTGCATTCACGGACCGATATCTGCAGTTCGCATTCATGGACTGATTTCTTGAGTTGGCATTCACGGACTGATTTCTTCAGTTCGCATTCACGGACCGATTTCTTCAGTTCGCATTCGCTCACCGATTTCTTCAGTTCGCATTCATGGACCGATTTCTTCAGTTCGCATTCACAAACCGATAACTTCAATTCGCATTTACGGACCGATATCTTCAGTTCGCATTCACGGACTGATATCTACAGTTCGCATTCACGGGCTGATTTCTTTAGTTCGAATTCACGGACTGATTTCTTCAGTTCGCATTCACGGACCGATTTCTTCAGTTCGCATTCACGAACGGATATCTACAGTTCGCATTCACGGACTGATTTCTTGAGTTCGCATTCACGGACTGATATCTACAGTTCGCATTCACGGGCTGATTTCTTTAGTTCGAATTCACGGACTGATTTCTTCAGTTCGCATACACCGGCCGATATCTTCAGTTCGCATTCACGGACTGATTTCTATAGTTTGCATTCACGGACCGATATCTGCAGTTCGCATTCATGGACTGATTTCTTGAGTTGGCATTCACGGACTGATTTCTTCAGTTCGCATTCACGGACCGATTTCTTCAGTTCGCATTCGCTCACCGATTTCTTCAGTTCGCATTCATGGACCGATTTCTTCAGTTCGCATTCACAAACCGATAACTTCAATTCGCATTTACGGACCGATATCTTCAGTTCGCATTCACGGACTGATATCTACAGTTCGCATTCACGGGCTGATTTCTTTAGTTCGAATTCACGGACTGATTTCTTCAGTTCGCATTCACGGACCGATTTCTTCAGTTCGCATTCACGAACGGATATCTACAGTTCGCATTCACGGACTGATTTCTTGAGTTCGCATTCACGGACTGATTTCTTCAATTCGCATTCATGGACCGATTTCTTCAGTTCGCATTCACGGGCCGATATCTTCAATTCGCATACACCGGCCGATATCTTCAGTTCGCATTCACGGACTGATTTCTATAGTTTGCATTCACGGACCGATATCTGCAGTTCGCATTCATGGACTGATTTCTTGAGTTGGCATTCACGGACTGATTTCTTCAGTTCGCATTCACGGACCGATTTCTTCAGTTCGCATTCGCTCACCGATTTCTTCAGTTCGCATTCATGGACCGATTTCTTCAGTTCGCATTCACTGACAGATTTCTTCAGTTCGCATTCACTGACCGATTTCTTCAGTTCGCATTCACGAACTGATTTCTTCAATTCGCATTCATTGACCGATATCTTCAGTTCGCATTCATTGAACGATATCTTCAGTTCGCATTCACGGACTGATTTCTTTAGTTTGCATTCACAGACTGATTTCTTCAGTTCGCATTCACGGGTGAATTTCTGTAGTTTGCATTCACGGGTGGATTTCTTTAGTTCACATTCTCTGGCCGATTTCTTCAGTTCGCAATCAAGGACTGATTTCTTGCTCGATATCTGCAATGGCAGCAAGAAGACTTGGTATGTACCACAATCTGGCAAATTTTCATCTACCGGACAGACAGTATCTATTTCATAAATATTAAGCTTTGACTGGATAAAGATACAACAGCTGAGTTAACTCACAGAACCTGCCTAAATCGAAATCAGTTTTTGGAACGTCCATGCTGACGGACTCTGAGTAAAACGTGTAGTTAATAACTAATATGAACTTGTGGCAAACATTTTTAATGTGCTTTTGTCTTACGCATTGCCCACAAACGCGTTTTACACTAAGATAGATGAGCCAACGGTGACCAGTGTCCACAAGATGGCCCACTTCACTAATTTCACTAATTTTGTATTATGGCATGTGTGCTCAATTTTTCCAATCTAATATTTGCAATTTTTTTATAATTTCCAAAATATGCATTTAGCAAATTTTCTAAATATCTCATATAATTCAAATCAGTACCTAAGGCCTGGTATAAATCAATGCCTAAAATATTATTAACTAATCTGAAAAAACAAAAATATTAAATCTTGCAAATGGCAAATATTTCATACACGGTGTGCATAGTTTCATTATGATGTGCTGATATTACTTACAAAGTCCATACAAAAAGTACAACCAAGTTACATTCAAGAAAAAAGATGAAATCAAATACTTATTGTCTTCGCAATTGGAGGGAGCAGATGAAAACACATATTTTATAACCACTGTATCTCTGCTGTTGATGGCTTTTCAAGTTTTTCTATAGCTGGTTGAGTTTTACGGGAATCATTAAGCATATTCTCGCAATTAAGTTTCACTTTGGTGTTAACTGTAGCATAGCAGGAGTCCCTATGTCTTACAAAGTAGTCACTTGTTTGTGTATTTTAGGCTTTATTGGAACTTTAGGCTTTATTCAACATCAGCCAACCGCATAATTCTCTCCAGTGGTAAAATTAAAAGCAAAGAAGCATTACTCGTTTATGCCAAATAACACACAAGAAAACTACACAAAGAAAACTAACTACGGTTTCAGGTACAGCACATGACACGGATTTCAGTGACATAACAATATTAATGTAAGATTTATGGTTTATAAATTAAAAGTCAGGTCATTATAAGTAAAAAGCAAGGTCAACCACGTTGTTTACAACAAAAATTACTACTGCTTACTAACATATTACACTTTGTGCCTGACACATTGTGAACGGAAGTTCCTCTTCTCTACAACTTGTACATGTATGCAATCTAGTGGTTTTATCCCTTCTTCACGAATTCGATATGAATGGGGAAATTGAAAACACTGGCAAATATGTGAACACAAGATATCCCACTTCACGAATAGTATGAAGTGTGATAGTTAGTTTGATTTTTAACCACACGTTGGCTATTTATCCCAGTAGACAATTGTCTTATAGCACCATTTGGGCAATCGGCGGTTACTTTACGAGAGTCATTTTGTTGTAAAAAATCATGACCACAAGTCTTTCTTTTACATGCATTTAATTTCTTAAAAGTGTCAGTTTATTGTACTTTTTTTTAAAGATTATTTCTTTCTTTCTATAAATATTTACTTACATTATAAGATATTTATCGGATTGACAAGATATAGCGTGAAAACATTGTCTAAAGGAATGTTCTCAAAATAGCCCAGGACAGTTGTGCCCTTTGTGCAATCAAAAAAATAATAATAATATAAAAAAATGCCATATTAACGTTATTTTTTCTGGAGTGCTACCACATGAATTGTAATTTTTTTTTTTTTTTAAAGAAGAGAGAATCTGGGACTTGACGACTTGGTGGGATGGAATGCTGTCGCCTTCCTGAAATCCTAGTAATTCGATAACTTGTAGTGTAATTCAAGGAAATTTTTTATGTGTTCAGAGTGGTGCAGATCAGTAACGTAGAGTGAGATTTTTGACTGGGGAGGCTGAAAATTTGGCAAAAAAATAGGTATTACAAGCAAAATTTATATTGGAATTCGCATTTTCATAAGTTTTATTTCAATAAGTTTCATTTATTGGTGAATAAAATAAAATAATTTTACATAAAAATGCAACGAGTGGTGAAATGCACGAGATTTTAAAATGTTACTTATGTAAGATGAATACATACAAGATATAGATAGCATTTTAAATTAGATTAACTTTTACAATCATTTTATTAAATATGAAGTCATGGTCGCCAATAGGGGAGGTAAAGGGGGGAGGGTCACACTCCCCCTTGGACATTCAATATAACAAAGGAGAGGATCAAGTCAGTTAATGTTGTACATCATGTGCTTAAGTTAGCCCCCCCCCCCCCCCCCTGGAAAAAGATTTACAGGCCCCTATGTATGAAGTAGAAACATATTAGAATATTATTAGAAAGCGATGAAAAAAAATATCAGTTTTGAAAATATAAACAGCTAGAACTAACGAAGTAAAACAATTCAAAAGAGTGCACTGAGAATGGGTAAGAAATATATCTGGAACATAAGCGTAGTTGAAAATCATTGTAATCAACAATATTCTTAAACAATTATGTATAAAAATTATTTACAAATACTATACCTTGAAAACTTAAAAATATCTTAACTGCGCAATGCTAAAAATCCGCTAGAAAATTTATCAATGGCTTTTGTTTAACAGAGATTCTCATGTAACGTGATTTTTAAAGGGAAATCAGATTTATTATTTAAACAAGAAAGATCAATCATGCTTAAAGCATTGATTATGAAACACTTTCCAACTTCAATTCAATTTTATTTAAACAAGTCTAAAATGCAATACATTCCTCGGTAATATTTTGAAACTTATCACAATACTGCATTAATTTATTACATTTGAAAACTTAAACCTTCATCGAAAAAAATGAACTTCATTCAAATGACGGCATTGAAATATAAATTGCCTGGTTTAAACATCTCTAAAATGTTATACATTCCTCGGTAATAGTTTTAGAATTATCATAATACTACGATAATTTATTATATTTGAAAACTTCATCGAAAACAACTGAAATTAATTCAAATGACGTCATAGAAAAAATAACACGCCTGGATCTCTCTATAAAAACAGGATTTCATTCATAACTTTCTCCCATTCATTTCATTCATCACAATACTATAATAATTTATTTTATTTAAACATTTTGTTTAAGACCATGGAGCTACAAAAAATTAAACTCTATGCTTGAAATTTCATCGAAAAAAATCGTCCTTCTCTTTATGAAATCAATTAATATTTCATTCATATCAGCCATGCAGACTCCATGGACTAAATTATTTTGTGTTAAACAAGAAAGATCAATCATGCATAGGCATTGATTATGAAACACTTTCCAACTGAAATGTAATTTCATTTAAAAATTTCTAAAATGTGATTCATTCAGTGGTAATATATTTTACATTATCACAGTACTACAGTAATTTATTATACTTAAATATTTAAAACTGTATCGAAATATAAATCATCTGATTCTTTATGCAAAATCAATGAATATTTCATTCATATAACTTGTATTCCAGACTCCAGAGCTAAATAATTTTGTGTGAAAAAAATTCAGCAATTCTTATGTAATTCATCTTACAATCGCTTGAGATATTTGCATTCTGCATATGTTAAAATTAGGCTTCCTTGAAGAAATAATAAAAGTTTAGGGATCATTTAAAATCACAACTATTGTAATTGCATAGGCACGGAATTTAGATACACAGATAATACACAGATAATATATATGTGTATGTGTATGTACTCAAAGTATTGGAATCGTGCCGAAGATCGGAACTCGAATTTTCAAAGTATCTACACGTTTTGGGACTTCTAGAACACGAAAAAACTACTTTAGGAAGACGTCTGTGTGTGTAAGGGTGTATCTGTGTATGTTTCTGTGTGTCTGTGTGGATATTACATCCACTCTAATTGAAAAACTAATGGACCGAATTTCATACAATTTGGTAGGTATGTTTTTTGTGGGAAATCCTGATGTTCATTAGATTATAGTACGATTCGTAATAAAAGAATCTGCCTTCTTTGCGAAATGGCCGCAGAAATTGCCTTTATCCACTCTAGCTAAAAACTAATGAACCAAATTTAACAAAATTTGGAGTATAATATTTCAATAACCTACAAGTGATTTATATACCAAATTTAACAAAATTTTGTATATAAATCATTTGTAGGTTATTCTACTACGATTCGGGAAAAAGGAACGGGTTATTTTTGCGAAATGGCCAGCAAAAATCGTTATATATAAAAATAAAAGACTACGTGTGCTCAATTATATCAATTAAATTCCTATATTATATGTGATTTTTGACAACAAAAAGAATAAGACTAACCCCATTACTCTAGGACTAGCCGTTCTTGAGATATTCTAGTTTTTTCGCGTTTTCGCTACGCCACCTTTGACAATAAGTCTAGCTATCAAATGAGAACCAAATTTAAGTTTAACGTGTAAATTCAATGTCATTTAAAATACTTATGTTGTGCAGATAAACTCAAATTATCATTGAATAAATAAAGAGAACGAATATGAGTCTGCAGAGAAAAACATGTGCTGTCCACATCAGAATTTTTAACAATATTACACCAATGATTTATAGAAGTGAACGGGGATTATTTTCAGGCCATTTCGAAAAAAATGTGTGATCTATATTTAAAGATCCATCAAATTTTTGTCGAATAAAATGTTCAACAAATTTAAGCTGTGTACCAAATTTTAACTCTCTAGGACGTAGGAAAGTGCATTTAAAATGCCATCAATTAAATTTATCATGAAGAGTTATATAAAATTTAAAAAAAATGAAAAATTGTTATCTACCAAATTTGTTTTAAAATATGAAGCCACTCCCATGTGCAAAACGTTTAAACAAATGGAGAGATATTTATTATATAATATCTCTCACTTTTCTTTCTGGAAGATATCCCAAAGTCAGAATTTAATTGAATTTGTTTTTTTCCCTATATTAAATAATTTTTTTAATTAAAAAACTACTTAACATACTTTACTGAATTTTTTTTTATATATTCTATGGGATAAGGTGAATATTTCCTAAAAATTTCGAAGCAATTCGTGAATTTTAAATTTACTTAAAAAATGTTTGAAAAATTAGGTCCCATAGGGTTCAATGTATTTCATTTTTTCAACCCGGGTTCAATAAAAAACTAATTGGGTGATATTATTTATTTATATTCCCATAGGTCCTACAGACCGTCTGAACAACATACTAAAATTTCATTTTGATAAACTCATTTTTACGGCAGTTATCGTGCTAACGGACAGACAGACAGACAGACAGACAGACAGACAGACAGACAGAATGAACAAAGTCATAAACACTTTTCAACTTTGTTGTAAAGTGTTAATAAAAAATACAGGAATTCTAATACAACTCATTCTATATATTTTGCTGTTTACATTTTACATAGGTGAAAAATAGGCTTAGTTGTAGAAATAATCAAATTTAGATGAGCATTTAAACTCAAATATATTGTCATTGCGTTGTTTCAGTATGTAGATGCACAGAATTTAAGCAAAAATAAAGTAGTTTAAGGACGGATACAACACTCAATATGAATTAAAAAGAACTTAAAAAAATCACGATTTTGAAACAAGATGGATGCCTTATATCATTTTGAAGTGGGTCATGTGATCGTTTCATATCATGGTCACTTGATCGTTTCATATAAGATGTGTAATTATTATTTTAATTTTTATTTAAAAAACTACTGAATATATTTCACTGAATTTTTTTTTATATATTTTATGGAACAATTTGAATATCACCTAAAATTTTCGAAGCAATTTGTGAATTTTAAATCCGCTTAAGAAATGTTTGAAAAATTAGGTCCCATAGGGCTCAATGTATTTCATTTTTTCGACCCGGGTTCAATCCAAAACTAATTGGGTGATATTATTCATTTATATTCCCATAGGTTCTACAGACCGTCTGAACAACATACTAAAATTTCATTTTGATTAAGTCATTTTTACGGCAGTTATCGTGCTAACGGACAGACAGATAGACAGACAGACAGAATGAACAAAGTCATAAACACTTTTCAACTTTGTTGTAAAGTGTTAAAAACTCACAAATACTCAAACGGATGCTGCGCCATATTGTTACTGTGACTCAGTCTACTTCATAAACTACTTAAGTTTAACGGTAGTCATTATTAGTGTGTTTCGTCGTCTTAATACTGTTTGAACTTAGGTGAATGTCATGTTACTCGTGGGAAATGCCTCATATATTTTAGTATTGCATATGACTCTTTCTGCCAAGATAAATTAATAGAACCATGTTTGACCCAAAATGGCGAATCCATTAGCCTTGCCCAAGAAATTTTCATTCATGAAACGTCACGTCTCATATCCAGTCATTGTTTTAAGTTGCGTTGTTTATAAAGGGTTGAAAATGAGAGATGAATAGCCACACCTTTCTAGAAGCTAACTTATCAGTCAGGGCGGAGTTTAACAGGTGGGCGGTCCTAATACCATGCTTATTTCAATGCACCGTAAAACCTAGATGATTTAAACTTCTAGATATGCGTTTTAATAGGAAAAATACTTTGAAACGTCTCAATTTAAGTAAGTGCAACATTTTTCTAAAAAGAGACATATATATTCGCAAAGTTATTTAAAAAAATATAATAAATAAAAGTATCTTTAAATTAGATTTTAAACAGGGGAGGCTCAGCTTCTGAGCCTCAATGGACGCTACGCCACTGGTGCAGATAGCAGTCACGTCACCAAGGGGGGGGGGGGGGGAGTTGGATGTTATGACACCTCAGAAATTCATCAAAACTCAGAAAGTTCGTATGGATGATATTTGGAAAATTGGGAAATAATATTTTATTACCCCCCCCCCCCCCCTCTCCCGTTACTGGTCTCGCTACTGGTAGATAGCAGCATAATTGAACGCAATCCAGGAGAACCTGTTTGAATTTCAGATTCCGAACTAATGTATTTTTTAGGTAAAACAAGTCTTATACTCTACGAACTTTCGGATCTTTTCAACTTTGATTATGTCTGTCTCTTTCTTCGGCACATTCTATAGAACAAACACTTCCTTGTTTAGAACCGCACATACCACTCTTATCTTGTAGATATACAAATGAAGGGGCAATAATCTATGCAGATATTGAAATGGACGCAAGAAACTCGGAAATTGAAAAGCAATTTAAGTCTTCTGCCATCTGCTTTCAGAAAAGCGTTGATCCCAAAAAAATGACTCCCAAAATTCTGTTTGCACCATTTTCTTCCCCAGTGATTCGATACGTTCTTTTTTCTCCCAACTTCGTTATCTTGTGTCTTTCTTTGCCATGTATGCTAATACACGCTGTGAGAATAATAATGACATCGCTTTAAATGGTTAGGCAGCAGTAGGGATTTTTTTTTCGAGAATTGAGGGAAATTTAGGGACTCCATATGTGAAGTGAAATGTCACTGCGGAGAAAAGTGGGTCTCGTGTGGAATATTCACAAAACTGTAACCAGCCAAGTTATTTTTGGTATAATTGGTCTTCCATATGTGATGTTTAACGCAGGCCCAAAATTTTACTCAGTAAGTTGATAAGTCAAAGTTATATGGAATTGAAAGACCAAGTAATTATTTTAAAATATTTCGTAAAAATTCTTTAAAAGTGTCTTTTTTAACGTTCGCAACAACAAAATGGCGCCAATAGATGCATTTGTGTTAACATTGAATGTTTTAACAATTATAATTATGAGGACATAATAATTATAATTACAATGATAATTAACATTGTTTTACAAAGAAAATAACAGTAATAAAATCTTGAAATTCCAATCATCCGAGTTCTAATCATGCTAGTTATTGAAATTTCCATCTGGTTCTAGTTTCTTTATATAATGCATCTATACGAATATTTTAAAGTTACTGGCATTTTTGTTCTTAAGTTATTACGTGCACACCTCACAGACATACAGGATGTTTCAACATAGTCTAGTATCAGAAATAGGTTTAGACACATATTTTAAATTTGAAAATTGCTTAAAATTAAATTCAAAATTATTATTATTATTATTATTATTATTATTTTGTGGATGGTATTTTTCTAAAGATAAAGGGTTTGAATTTTTATACGGTCCATTGAGTAAAATTGTTCAATTAGAAGAAAGTTGCGTTGCAGAGTAACTAATTAACACCAAGTTCAATTATCTGTAATATTCATGAAGATATGTTCAGCAAGGACTACAAATATAGTAAACTGTATTTAATACCCCATCTTGACGTACAGGAAAAGTTTTTCAGAATACCATAGCACTTTTGGACAACATAGCGACCATCAGCAGTGGCAATAATAAGAAATTGACACACATGAGCTTTTATTACTTTACCTGCAATGCATGGTAATGTATAGGGAAAGTATCGGAATCATGCCGAAAATCGCAACTCGAATTTTCGACGGTTCTACGCGTTTCGAGACCTCTAGAATACGAAAAAACTATTTTTAGCGTGACGTCTGAGTGTATGTCTGTCTGTGTGTCTGTGCAGATATTGTATCCACTATAACTAAATAACTAATTGACCGAATTTCATAAAATTTGGTAGGTAAGTCACTTGTGGACGAATCTGGTACTGATTAGTTTTGGGTACGACTCGGGATAAAAGAACCCGCCTTTTTTTGCGAAACGACCCGAAAAAGCCTGTATCCACTCTATCTAAAAGACTAATAGACCGAATTTCACAAAATTCGGTAGATAAGTCGCTTGTGCTGAGTAGCTTTTGGTACGATTCGGAAAAAAATAACCTGCCTTTTTTTGCAAAATGGCCCGCAAAAATCTTCAAAATCTAAAATAAAAAAATACGTATGTTCAAATATATCCATTAAATGCTTGTTTTATACGTAACTTTTAACGAAGAAAAAAATAAGACCAACTCCATTACACTAGGACTAGCCGTTCTCGAGATATTTTAGTTTTTTTGTATTTTCTCTACGCCACCTTTAAAAATAAGTCCAGTTACCAAATGAGAATGAAAATTGAATTAAAAGTGAATTAAATTTAATTAAAATAAACAGAACGTGGATATAAGTCTGCAGGGAAAGTCATGTGCTGCCCACATCAGATTTTTCAGCCAGAAATCGTGAATACAAATTTGCATAGGGTAAATCGGAAAAAAAATTATACTAAAATTAACATATATTACAAATAAGTATATAAATTTCAAGCAAAAATAATTCAATTCAATTCATTTCAAAATCCATGCACATAAATAAATCAGACCAATTCATAAACATAACACTAGTGGTGAAGCACTAGTGTTATGTTTAAATAGTGCATGTTTGTGTTTTACTCTACTTAAGTATTCATTAAGATATTTACTGTAGGAATAACGCATGCAATTGCCTTTCATGTACGCGTTTTCTACATTCTTGGTGCTAATTCTTACCAATTAAACAATGCTATAAAACATTGTAATTGAGAATTTTCCATTTTTGAGTTCCTGTTCCAACTTTTTCAATTCTCCGCTGACAGTGCTGCGACCCCTTTTATTCTATGGGACATAGTCACTTTACTATAGATGGACAACGTTTATACTAAGGGACCTTCTAAAATTGGAAATGCTGTATATAAGTACTGAGAGCGTTTCTGTCTACATCTAGTTCTCGACATCTACTGGGCAGATCTTCATGATCATTTTAAAACAAGAGTTCTCGACATGCAAATTTGTCAAATATTTTTAATAAGGTTTGAATCAAAATTCTAAACCTATCTTGCACATTTACGGGTTTGTATTAATATATAAAATTTCAGATCTGCACGTTTTGCCGTATGTTCATAATGCAGTGCCGAAATATTTTAAGACTTTTTTTAACACTTTATAACAAAGTTGAAAAGTGTTTATGACTTTGTTCATTCATTCATTCTGTCTGTCCGTTAGCACGATAACTGCCGTAAAAATGACTTTATCAAAATGAAATTTTAGTATGTTGTTCAGACGTTCTGTGGGACCTATGGGAATATAAATGAATGATATCACCCAATTAGTATTGGATTGAACCCGGGTTGAAAAAATGTAATACATTGAACCCTATGGGACCTAATTTTTCAAACATTTTTTAAGCGGATTTAAAATTCACAAATTGCTTCGAAAATTTCAGGTAATATTCAAATTATCCCATAAAATATATAAAAAAAATTTCCGCAAAATATATTCAGTAGTTTTTTAAATAAAAATTAAAATATTAATAACACCTCTTATATGAAGCGATCACGTGACCATTATATGAAGAGATCACGTGACCCACTTCAAATGAAATATGGCATCCATCTTGTTTTTAATTTAGAGAGATAAAGTTAATAAAACTTAAGTTTTACATCCTGGAAAAAAACGACATATCCCGCTCTTCACAATATCTTAAATCATATATTGCTGCCAGCAACTCAAATTCGAAGATTTTTTGGAAAATACAACTTTCTATTTGCTTTTCTAAGAGAAAGTAAGAAGCAGAATTTTGGGGAAATTTTTGGAGAAAAAATCCCTATGGTTATCACGTACTCCACCTTTTCCAAGCAAGCGGAACACAATTCACCACAACGACTGAAAAAGCATTTATGTCCAGACTATCAGCAATCGAGCCATCATTCCCTCCTTCATGTGTAAACACCGAATCTCACCAAACCTTCTTAAATATCACTACGTTCAATTTCAGCTAAAAATTGCCTACCCTCAAGCGACGACTAAAATGGAGGTCTATAGGTACGGACGTATTTAGACATTCACATCAGCAAGAACTGAGAGAATCAGTTGCTGGACATAGACCTTGCTTGATAAATCGAGCGTTTTAACTTACATGTGGGGGGAAGCAGGGGAGGATCAAAGACCCCGGGCAAAAAAAAATAAGATACTGAAATTGGAATGGTTCCGGAAGAGTTGATGGAGTTGGTTGTTGATTTATTGGTTGGCCATCAGTGGTTGGTTTATCAAAAATCTACATGCGTACGAATCATCAACAACAGAGTAGCAATTCGTATGGAAGATGTTCGATCAAATGCTGTCAGGTTTGTATAGTCCAAACAGATTCGAACTTTCGACTTCTGTCCTTCCCATATAAGAAAGTTACTAATATAATGTAACGTTTAATATTACTCCAATATTAATATTTAGTTATCATTATTGATATTAGATTAATATAGAGCAAATATTTTCAATGTACCCTACTAATTGTTTGACACTGGTATTATTTACAATGTTTCTTCAATATTAGGCCAATATCGGTGAAATATATATATATTATTCCTTCCAGTAACCAGTAAACAGTTCCAATGGGGTCTATAGTTAAATACTATTGCCATTGTCAGAAACTGACTATTCTTTCTGTTTTAATTCAGATTATATGGCTGTCCTGAAGAGTGTTGAAGACCCAGACCGTCCGACTCGTCCAAAGGACTAAGAGCAACTATTTGGACGGCCGGGTCCTGAAGAGTGTTGAAGGCCCAGACCACACGACCAACCCAGGGGGTTTATGGTAACAAGTTGTGTGGCCGGAGGTCCTGAAGAGTGTGTAATTTCAAATTAACCATTGTTTTATGTGTTTTCAACTGATTGTTCTCCATGTCTTGATCTTATAGCTTGGTCTAATTGTTAATGCTTGTTCTTATTTTTACCATGTTTGCTCTTTCATATTTTAATATATTTATCTATTTAACAATGATTTTTGTATACTATTATTCCCCTCATCCCCTTTTTCCATTATAGCGATAGTTACATACTATTTTTATCCTTAGTCTTGGTCTATAGTTACTTATTTGTAACGGATTTGCAAGAGATGGGTTTTTTGTACTTACTGTAGTTTACGCACAGTTTTTGATTAATATCAATTTTTTTCACTTTGTTCTTTTCAATAACTATATATTTCAAGGCAATAATTATACTTACAAGTCTCAGGAGTTCCACAAGGTGGCTGAAGTAGCAGTATATTAGCTAATTTATATCTTTATCATTATGAAAAATCTTTTACTTCCACAGATTATAAAATTTGCAGATATGTTGATCTGATTTGTTTATTTAGACAGCTGTGTCATAGATATAGATTTCTATCCGGATAATTTGGAACTAATTCCTAATGAGGCCACTATTAGTAATAACATTAATTTTTTGAACTTAAATCTTATTATTGAACCTATTAATAGGATAGTTACGAATTTATATGATAAAAAAGACTATTTTAACTTTAACATTAGTATATTATTACCTTTTAATTCCTGTAACTCGATTCAATTGTTTAGAAATATTATGCTTAATCAGATCTTTAGAATTTATAGATTATCTAATAAAAAATTTCATGCTATGCATATTAATAAACTTAAAATTACTAGCAAATTATATAAATATCCAGCTTATTTAGTACATAGTATAGTTAAAAAGTTTGGAATGATAGATTATACTTAAATTCCCCCCTTGGTATCTTATTTTAGCCTGATTTCCACTTTCTCTTGAATAAGCATTACCCTGTATTTACATGTTCTTGCTGTTGAATATTACCTTTTATCGTCTTTTCGCATTACTGTTATTTCTTTCTCACGATTGGCAACAACAGTTCTCAACTTTCTATTTTTTGAGAATAGTAACATCGATCTCCTTATTCAAGGCTCCAATGGATCAGACGTATGCAGTGTTTTTTCAGGTATTCTTGTTTCCTATTATTTTTCAATCTTTATGCATGTTGTCTAGGTTATTAAAGTTTATAGATATAATCCATCACTGATATCAGAAACATGCATTTTGTATTCATTTTCATAAAATACTTGGACTTGATAAAGAGTTTTATATAAATAAACAATTCATTATTAGGCCTAGTGCTTGTCCACGTGTAAAGCTTTCATGCTTGGATTTTATTTGATATTATTTTATCGATTCCTTTCCATTAATGTTTTTGTTTGTCTTCAGCTTGATGACTACAGGTTTGCATTTGTATTTTCCACTTGATTGGTGATTCTCTGTTTGATACTTTTATTTGTAAGGCATTTTGTATTGTTGGGGCTTTTTGAGTTGAAAATTCTCTCTATTCTTTCATTGGACTTTTAAACTTTTATTATATATATATATATATATATATATGCATTATTTCTGTAATACAATTTAAAGTAATGCACACAGAAATGTAGAATCAGTATTAACGAACCAGGTATGGCCCTTGATAACGTACATGGTTTCGGAAATGCTTTTCACTTTTTCAATTCATTCATTTTCAAAACAAATTTTGGGAACAAGAAAGGCCTAGCTCCACGCGTAAAAAATCTTTTCCGTTTTGCAACTTTTCATCTTATACACTATTCATGTTTTTACACCATGTATGTTAGTACCCGTATGTAGTACCTTTAGTACCTGTATTACATATAATATGATTTATAACAAAAATTTAATCTAAGGGTGTAGTTAAGGGATTATAATTACCAATCCTTATCACATGTAATTCTTTTCAATTCCTTAATTTATATATAGAACAGGGAAAAAGGGGTATATTATACTAATTTAGTACCTGTCTTATTTATAATGTTTTATTTATAATGCTCTCTTTAACATTTTCAAAAGCTTGTCGTATAGTCATTATTGATATCAAATATTCACTTAAGACCATCTTATTTTCATTTTTGCTATACAGAACTATTTCAATATATGATCAATCTCTGGTAAAAATAATATAAGTAAATTAAAATTCTTCAATTATATATATATATATATATATACATGAAATATATATATATATATATATATATATATATATATATATATATATATATATATATATATATATATATATATATATATATATATATATATATATATATATATATATATATATATAAAATTATTTCATAATTTTTTTTTCCATTGAAATTTGTTGATTTCTTTAACTTGGTGACTCGTAATTTGTATTTTTTTTTCATTTGATTGAAGATTTGCTGTTTTATGCTTTTATTTTGTGGGTGTTTTAGGAAATTTTGTTTTTCGAGTTGCAGCTTCTCACTTTTCTTTCATTGGACTTTCAAACTATTATTATTATTATTATTATATATATATAAATTTCCAAAAGGATCCAATGAATAATGAAGTGACGTACCACAAATTGGTCGTAGGGGGGAGGGACTCCCACTCCTCGGTTAAGGGTGAGCGTCAGTAAATTTTCTGCCCTATCCGCGCTTTGTTAACTTTCGCGGCACACATATTTCGCCGAAATTCTGCTCAAACAGTTGCGAAATATTTTCTTAGAGATAAAATGTTATGCTTAGATTATATTAAAACTAAATTTAATACCCAATAAAATATAGAATATATGTTTTATTTTGATTTAAAATATTTTTGGTGCTGCCATCTGTTGTCGTAATTTAATTCATACCGACTATTTTTATTTTTTAATGAACATTTTAAAATGTCTATTCCTTCTAATACGCTATTAAATACAACAACGTATCATATATAATAATGCCACAATCACGGAAAGGTAATTTCTTATTCAATAAATTTGATAAGGGATCTGAATGTACATCACTGAGGACTGCAGTTTTGTCTTCAAGTTTTCCTTTGTTTTCAAGTCCAAGTTCAATTACGTTTCCGTGATTATAGCATTATATATGATCTGTAGTTGTATTTAATAGCGTATTAGAAGGAATAGACATTTAAAAATGTTCATTAAAAAATAAAAATAGTCGGTATGAATTAAATTACGACAACAGATGGCAGCACCAAAAATATTTTAAATTAAAATAAAACATATATTCCATGTTTTATTCGGTATTAAATTTAGTTTTAATATAATCTAAGCATAGCATTTTACCTATAAGAAACTATTTCGCAACTGTTTGAGCAGAATTTCGGCGAAATATGTGTGCCGCGAAAGTTAACAAAGCGCGGATAGGGCAGAAAATTTACTGACGCTCACCCTTAAGCATGCTGTAAACCGCGGTAACACTCCCAGGAACCCGTACATTACAGTTGAAATGGAAAACCACAAAATATATAAATGACTTGAAGGGAAAAGACCACCGGAATAAAACACAGAAGTAAACCATTATTGAATTACATCAAAAACACCATATATTTGTATAAACAGATAAATGATATATATTAAATAAAAACATAAACCTCAATACACCAGACCATCTTAATTACTTCCATCAAACGCCACAGTTACTAGTCCACAAAACTCCAATATATACCTCTACCACACACTTGTAGTTCACTACCATAAGTATTTTTGAATCTCTCATTCCAACCTCTTACTATCGTTTTTTATACCCCTTATTAGCGGGTATTGCTCAAGACATTCAGTTAAAGTTATGTTGTTGTTGAGACCCAGACCGTCCGACCTACCAGAAAGGTGTAAGGTAACTGTTTGGACGGCCGGGAAGTGCCACCCAATTTAGACCGGAACCCAGTGGGGAAGGCATCTACAGGGACCGTGCCCTCCTTGTCCTACCACCGACCTCTCGGAAGGACTTAAGGACCCACATGCTTAACGTGATCGCACTTCGCATGAACACGGCGACAGTTGTGGCAGCGTGCAAATCCAGCGCGCAAACCACCGGGTAACCGCGCCCGAAATGTGCCAACAGCACGCGGTGTTCCCAGGTGGTCACCCACCCAAGTACTAACCGCGCCCGATGCTGCCTGACTTCGGTGATCTAACGAGAACCGGTGTTTTTAGCACGGTACGGCCGTTGGCCCAGTTAAAGTTATGTTGTAAAAACTTTTTGCAATGTCCATCAAAAACCATGGTGGAACTCAACGATCACCAGACTTATAGTTTCAGTCACTGTTGTTAAAAAATGACCGCAATACAATTTTGTTTGTTCGGTGACGTCTTTAACCCTCCTCGGGGAGAAAGTTACTCGCCAGTCGATTGGTACATTGTCAAGTATAGGATCAATTAAAAGATTTTTTCATGCTCATTACAGTGAAGAGTAACGCGTTATAATTGTAATCATTTGGACTCAAGATACCGATTTTTCAAATTTTTTCTTTAGAAATTAAAAAAAATTAATTCCGATATGAGAAAGTCGAGTTGAGCCATCACTCTGGTTATTTTCCGGTTTTCTCAATTTGAGATGCGACACAATACCACCCCAAAACGAAAATTAGTGATACTTATTACACTTAATTAAGCCTTATTAGTCTTAATATACCCCTTAATCCTGGATAGTTTCATTCATCACTAAGCGTCGTTTGCGTCGCAAGACTTTTCCTCTCATATATGCCTGTGGGCAGGCGCACCTAATCAGCAAGCTGTCCTCTTGTCCCTACACTACTGGCATATTAAAGTACATTTCCGGCTTGTAATTAAGTATTTTGAACATCCTCTGCCCCCTGGGCTTTGAGGGAAAGTTGGGTTGACACTATGTCTGAGGTAACTGTCATAATTAAACGGGGAAATTTAGAATTTGTTTATGTGGAAATAGAAAAAAAAAACGGTTGTACATCTTTTATTTAAGAGATATGAATAATGCTCAAAACCCAAAGAAAGCTACTTCGTGTCAGCGGCGTAACTAGAAATTTTAGTCCCTTAAGAAGAATATATAAAAGAGCCCCTAAAAATTTTAGTTTTCTCAAAATAAAAGCATTAAAAAATGCCTTTATTTTAAGGGATATAAATTTTACGGAGACCCCTAAAAATTTTGGGAAAACGAAAATTTGGGCGGACCATAATTTTAGGTTTGACCACCAAAATAAAAACATTTAAAAAAATGCTTTTATTTTAGGGGTCATTTTTATACGTGAAAAAAATTTGAAATTTTCGGCATTTTCTTTAATTTCTTCTTTTTACTTACTTATACTATGAGAAAGTATTGTTTTCACGAAAATTTTCAAATTCGAGATTTTGATACCAATATATATTTTAAGACCTCCTGAACACGTTTTGACTATTTTGGAGTGATGTTCGTCTGTCTGTATGTATGTATGCATATATGTATATATGTATGTATGTGGTCGATTTCTTGTGTGCACTATAGCAGCCACAAATGTTAATGGGTTTTCACGAAACTATATTGTAAAGGTGTCGGAATGAACACGCAGGCATCTTTTGATAAAAACAACAAGTTTATTCTTAAACTGTAGAAATCATAAAATAATCTCCATTAGCGTAATTTACAAATAATAAATTAGAATGTACATGGTCCACCTTTTCTACCATCGTCTGCATCCACACACGCCACGCTCCACGTACCAACTCTTACCAACTCCCACCGTCATCCACCTTCACGTGCTTCGAACTACGCATATTTATAACCTAGTTGCCAGCTCTACCTTCTGTGCACAATCTGCGTGGCTGCCATTTAAATTTAGACTCTTATTCCCCCGAGGAAGACACTGCTTGAAAACTGAGAAGTCGAGAATAGAAATTCGAGAATAGCGTCGTGCGCAGTTTTTTCCCGATGTGTGTGTGTGTGTGGGGGGGGGAAGTCTCCCCCCCATACACACACATCGGGATAGACATTGTCAAATCTATTATCACTCAGAAGATTTAGTCAAGCCCTTTAAAATGAAGGGTAACACCACAGGACTACCAGGACCTGTGGTGTTACCCTTCATTTGGAGCCACAATACTGATTTTTCAAAACGTTTCTTGAATTATTTAAAAAAAAAATCTGATGTAGGCAGCACATGACTTTCCTTATATAATGCTATGAATTTACTACTTTTAGAGTAAAAAAATATATATTTAGGTTATTCTTATAGTAGATACTTATATTCTTTCCAAGAAATTGAATTTTCATCAATTAGTCATCATTTTCATTGATTTATCGTCATTTTTATTCATTTGGCGAGATTTTCGTTAATTTGGCAACATTTAAAAAGTCACCAAGTGGACAACATTCCTCCGAATTCGTCGCAAAAATCTCGCCAAGCTTTATAGATGGAGAAATAACTTATTATTATAGCAGATAAATGACTATTGGCGTTCAAAACCAAAAGTATTACTCAAAGTATATTCTCTCATGAATGGTACGAGCTAGATCCACGAGAATGCTGTCATCAAATTTCTCGCATGATGTTACTTATGAAAAGTGAACATATTTCACAATAGGTTATATATTTTTTTAATAGGTTATATTTTTTACCAAATTTATGGCATGATATTACATATGAAAAGTAAACATGTTTTTCAACAGTTAATATATTTTTTTTAATTTATGGCTTTTTTTGATAAATTTATTTAAAATGTGTGCAATATCTCGAGAACGGTTCTTACTAGCGTTCTAAAGTTTATGACAATCGTTTTTTAAGGAAAAATTACATAAGAAATGTCTATTTGCGTAACTTAATTAAAGGTTTTGAGTTTTTGAGGATTTTTTCAAAATTTCACTCGAAAATTTAGGGATTCTGAACATTCGATTATGTTTAAAAACAATAGGCTTCCAGTATTCACGGATTATAATTCTTGTACCAAATTTCATTCGAATCGCTCCATTCGTCCGTAAGATATTGTCTCCACAGACTCACTGACACACACACACACACATACTTTCACACACACACACACACTTTCACACATACACACACACACATCGCCTCATAAATGCTCGATTCTTGATCAGGGATGCTTGAAACGTGCTCTCCCGTCCAAAACTCGAATTCGAATTTTCGACCCCGTCACAATACTTTCCTTATACATTATTGTATATAAAGAAAGTAAAAAAATTACTAAAAATGGATTCTGATATGAGATTGTCCAGTTGAGTTACACTCCAGTTCAATTTTTATTATAAAAATATAATTTGTTGGTTATTACTTTGACACAAAACTTTTACATAACGTTAAAAAAGTTTTACACAGTAAATTCAGGTCAACAATATTCGACAACAAATTTCCCTCACAAGCAAATTAAAAACAAAACGGAATTCAACGCATCAATGAACAAAACATTAAGATGGAAATATTTCGGTTAGGAATACGCCAAAGTCGTTTTTTTTGCAGGTGTTGTAGAACACCCTGATTTCGAATGAAACACCCAAAATATCGATTCTTACAATGGTCAATCGAACGTGAGGGACCTGAAGAGGTCGTGGGAATCCGAGGGTTGGTTTCGAAAAATCGAACAGTCGCGTGATTTTTGTTCCATGCGTGTAGATAGTAACTGTGTTGTAACGTGTGACTTATGACAAACATGTGTTATGATAGAACTTGATGATGACTCCAAAGTTTGAAGCACTGCATGTGGTTCAAACTTCACCTGTCAAAGAGTATGCTGTCATGCAGTGAAGCAATTTTATAAGATAAATATTTTAAATCACGATATATATATATTTTAGCAATATTTACCCATTTAGTTGGTTCAAAGTTCAAATCTATTTGCCTCATAACGGCGGTCTCTGCATTTAGTAGATAACTGTAAACATGCATTATAACTGCAGTATACTCTATATAATCATATATGCAACAGTGAGCACATCTGCATGGACTAATACTAATACATGTTGAACAATATTCAACCACAAATTTCATACGCAGACATACAATAATGTTATAAGGTTACTTAAAATGCAACACGTTCGAAAATAGAAATCAAATAGTACAACTTTCAAAATAAATTACATTTTCTCTTCCAAATTATAGGACTTTTAAAATACAAATGTACAGAAATCACACTAGCTCTTTCGGGTGTATGTAATGTCCTTCATCAGAAACATATAACATGTGGCAGTATAATGAAGTTATAAATACAGTCCAACTAACAGTTAAAATTTGCATAATATCAAATGCCATGCAGCCACAAGTGAATTTAAAAATCTGATGTGGGGAGCACATGACTTTCCCTGCTGACTCAAATTCATGTTTTCTTTATTTCTTTAATAATTCATTAGATTGAGTTTAATTGAACCAAATAACACTAAATTTGCATTTTTAATTCAATTTTTGTTCTTATTTGGTAATTGGACTTTTTTCCGAAATCGTCGTAACAAAAATGCAAGAAATCTCAAATATCTGGAGAACGGTTAGTCCTAAAGTATAATGGAGCGTGTTATATTATTTTCTGCTTCGAAAATTACGTATAAAACAAGAATTTAATTGATACATTTGAGCATACACTAATTAGTCTTTTTTTTTTTTTTTAGATTTTGGCAATTTTGGCGAGCCATTTCGTAAAAAAAGGCAGGTTGTTCTTTTCCAAATCATATCAAAATCTAATGAGCACTAGAGTATTCCACAAGTAACTTATCTACCAAATTTTGTGAAATTTGGTCAATTAGTATTTTATCTAGATTGGATACATGAAATTTTTGCGGTCCATTTCATAAAAAAGGCGGGTTCTTCTTTTCCGAATCGTACCAAATTCTAATCAGCACCAGAGTATCCAACAAGTACCTTATCTACCAAATTTTGTGAAATTTGGTTAATTAGTATTTTAGCTAGAGCGGTTAAATGAAATTTTTACGGGCCATCTCGCAAAAAATGACGGGTTCTGTTTTTACGAATCGTACCAA
Source organism: Amaurobius ferox (assembly GCA_951213105.1). NCBI lineage: Eukaryota > Metazoa > Arthropoda > Arachnida > Araneae > Amaurobiidae > Amaurobius > Amaurobius ferox. Next base: position 38,222,542 of record OX578148.1, read on the forward strand.
AAACTAATCAACACCAGGGTCACATCTAAGTGACTTACCTACCAAATTTTATGAAATTCGGTCCATTAGTTTTTGAGTTAGAGTGGATACATACATTGCACAGACAGACAGACACACAGACAGACACACACAGACGTCACGTTAAAAATAGTTTTTTCGTATTCTCTAGGTCTCGAAAGGTGTAGATCCGTCGAAAACTCGAGTTGTGATTTTCGATATGATTCCAATATTTCCCTATACATTACCATGTATTACAGGAAAAGTAAAAATTGAGAAAAGTTTAAAACGTAGAATTATAAACATAAATTAAATAGCTATGCTAATATATAGACATGCCAATGTTTTTAATAATATTTAAAGATTTAGTAATTAAGTACCTAGATAACGGTTTAACCTTTATGGAGTCGAGGTTGAAACGCCAGGCAAAACTGCTTAATTGTTTTTGTATACGGTCAAAATTGCAAATAAAATCCTGATAAAAGTAAACAAACAAGGATTCAAGAAGTAAAATATTTTTAGGGTTATAACTACTTATTAAAATGAACATGTTATCATTTATTCCATTTCGTACCTTTATTTTATGAAAAAATGTTTATTTTAATGAGTAGTAATTATAGTTACGTTATAGTTTCAGTTACTAGTGAAAAGTAGTCGCAATACAATTTTGTATTTTTCATTAGACCACCTGGGGGGGAGTTGCCCCTCAAGGGAGTACATTGTCAAACTTGGTATCAATCAAACGTTTTTTTCATACCCTTTAAAATAAAGGTTAACATACTATATTATTATATATTTTTGATCATTTGGACCAACAATACAGATTTTTCAAATTTTTTCTTGTAAAATTGGCAAAATAATATAATAAAAGAAAACTCACAAGCTACTTAAAAATGAATTTTGGTATGATAAAATTAAGTAAAGCAACAGTCCAGGTATTTTATAGTTTCTACAAACTTATGCTTGGAATAAATTCTTGAGAATGCCACCACTAATTTTTTCTCGTTTTTGCCACGACGCTTTTTAAAATACGCCCAGTCGCCAATTGAAAACGATAATTTTATTAAAACTGCTAATTCAATGTAATTTTGAATAATTATATGTGCTATTTTGTGAAATTAAACACAATTTAATGAATTATGAAAAAAAGAAAGAGAAAATGAGTTTGTTTCTGTAGTGAAAGTCATGTGCTGCCCACAACAGAATTTTTAAATTAATTTCCAGTTTTGGAAGTATATCCTGTTTTGTAAACTAATGACTGCAAAATAACCGGAACAGTGAACATGGTCGTTAAGACGCATATATATATATATTTATATATATATATATATATATATATATATATATGTGTGTGTGTGTGTGTGTGTGTGTATGTATATATATACGTATATGTATATAATATGTATATAATATATATATATATATATATATATATAAATAAAATTGTAAATCCAATGGTAGAGTGTAAGTAGTAACTCATAATACACTATATTAAAATTTGCTTACAAAATACAATGAAATACAATGAAATAAAGGAAATTCAATCATAAAGAGGTAATTATAAAACGTAATGCAGGTCATAAAGACAAAGATAATCAACAACAAATTTCAAGTATATATATATATATATATATATATATATATATATATATATATATATATATATATATATATATATATATATATTAGCTGCATTTGCGCTGAATTGGTGTCAAATTTTAACTTCATTTTTTCTCATTATCCCTAATCTTATATTACTTGAATTTTTTTTTATTTTATTTTTACATAATTCTTATTATTACATATTTCAAATATATATATATATATATATACTCGCTACTCGCTGCTATCTTTCTTAAAGATTCTACTTTCAAAAATCTATTTTCTATCCCTGCCTATTTTTTGCAGGAGGTAAAAGCAGGAATTTGTCTTAGCCCAAGGAATCCAAAAAATGAATTCCTTGATCATGAGTTCGCTTCGCGAGCTATTTCATACCAAACTAAACTTTAAATCAATAAACGGCTTATTTCGCCGTATTACCCTATTATTTCTCTATAAATGTACTAAATTGCATATTTTTGTATGCTATAGTTTTTGCGGTACGAAACAGAGAAATCGCTAGACGTGCCGATACGAAAACAAAGTTCACTTCAGAAATGCATAAAAAGTAAAATATGTCAAAAACTACATCGAGATTAAAAAAAGGGCTCGTTCCTGCAAAAATTCATCCATGTAGGTACTTGCCTGCAAAAATTCGTGGTCCTGCTGTTAGTCTATCCAGGACGCGAACTCGCTGTTAAAATATTTTGTCTTTGACATTAAATATTTTTTAAACTACAATATATATCGAAAAACGGTTTATTTCAACGTATTTCCCAAAGCTTTTTCTACAAGTGTACCAAATTTCATATTTTTATATGCAATAGTTTTTGCGGTACGAAGCAAAGAATCTCGAGAAACTAGAAATTTGTTAAACAGCGGCGGCAGCTTCAGCTACTTTTTTAATATAAAGATATATATATGATATATATATATATATATATATATATATATATATATATATATATATATATATATATATCATATATATATATATATATATATATATACATATATATACATATATATATACACATATATAATATTTTATTTATACGTTCACTTTGACATTAGCCTTTTTTTTATTGCACCTCTTGATGGTATATTATCTCTTGTACATGTCTTTTCGCATTACTGTTATTTATTTCTTACGAATGGCAACAGTATATCTTATTCCTTTGTGAATGGCAACACTTGTCACTTCTGTCTGTGTTCCCATGCTTACTAGGTTAGTGTGTTTTTTCAGTCTGTTTTTTGGTATCCATATTTCCTTTTATTTTTATTTTTTATGTATGTCGTCCAAGTAGAAATAGTTTATAAATATAATCTGTCTATTTCTTCAGAAACATACATTTTGTGTTTGCTTCTACATAAAACTTGGGCATGAATACGATTTTTGTGGAAGTGAACAATTCATGATTTAGGCTGTTACTTATCATTGACTTGTTGATTCGATATTTATTTTATTTATTTTTTATTTTATTTTTTTCCTATTCTTATTCCTATTATATATATATATATATATATATATATATATATATATATATATATATATATATATATATATATATATATACAATAAAATTTAAGGGTTTAAAAATTTATTGTAAGGAAACTGGAATTCAATTCAACTAAACAGCATTTAAAGAATTGGGCAGTATGAATTTTTCAGTTGCTAGCATCACCCCTTTATTTTTTTTTCTGGCAACGCCGCTGCATGTATTCACATAAAAACTACCAGTTTATTCTCTTTATTCACTTTTTATGTAGACTTATTTCACCTTGATCCGGAAAACAGCTGAATCAGAACCACATCTAACCTCCAATCTCACCAACTCCAGAAAATTCGAAAATTCAATTACCCCCCTCTATCCCGTCTTAATCACCAAGATCTTCACCAAAAAATCAAGACATCACAAAACCGAAAGCAGGCCGTCGAACAGGAAAAAAAAAATACTCAGTAGACAACAGTCCGAATTCCCATACAGGACTGAAGAACCCCCACTAGGTGTTAAAGAATGACGCCAATTTGCAAGACTTCAATTCCTGGAGATGCCAACTTAAGATAAATGCAAACTAAATAGGCAGATGCAGTGCTGGGCATGGGCAGATGGATCAGAGGGATTGCAGATGCACAGCGTCTTTCAATTGATCAGTCATTTGCAATTGATGACTAACGGCACTTTCTTTGCAGTTCGTCTTATAACCGGGTTTCTTCGGTTGCAGCAGATGATGTAATCGTCTACTGGGGCTGAGGCGAGGTGGGGTTCAAAACATAAGACCCCCCTCTTGGAAGTCATTATGTTCGATTTAGGGTTGATGACCATGAAATTGGTGGGGAATAGTATAAATTGAATGGAGAAGAAATTAAAGGAGTTCTGGTTTACTGAAAGTGATATACAGTAAACTTTCGTTAATCCGGCATACAATGGTTCGGCACACCCGATAGTCCAACTCGCCACTCGAACAGCATTTTATCGAAGATTACATTATAATTTTTAAATTAGCTTAAATGTTTTTTCACATATAGAGTGTAATTTAATCTGTGTAACGTTTTAACCAAGTACATTTATTGTCTATTGTTTTGCTTTAAATTAATTTTTCCCATTTCAGTTTGACATCCGATAAACCTGTAAATGTAGTAATCCGGCGCCCCTAAAGTCCCGAGTGTGCCGGATTATCAGAAGTTTACAGTATTTGACTATTTGGATATATATTAAGCAAATTATATATGATCATTAAATCGTATTTATTAAAAATTGTGAAATAAAATATAATTATTAATTGTGAAGATATATTCATCGAGAGACTCGAACATTCAGCCCCTGAATCCTTGTGAGGAAGGAACCTCACATTCTCCCCCCTCTAATTTAAAGATCGAGAATCTTAAGCCACAAAATAAATAAATACATAAATAAAACTATAAAATTGTAAATCCAATGGTAGAAAATAAGAAGTAACTCATAATACACTATCTTAAAATTTGGCTACAAAATACAATGAAATATTTAAAATATATACATAAATAAAACTATATTTTATCTTATTTCTTGTATCCAGGGCCGTCGATAGGAAGGGGGCAAAAGTATGCATTGCATAGGGGGACCGGGAGACTTGGGGGGTCCAGCATGCATAAACAGTTTATGAAAAAAGGTGAATAACTTGTAAAATAAACGTAGTAAGGAAACCCGTGCATTCCCTGCATAGGGGACCGAAAATTATGTTGTGATGGCACTGTTCATATTCTTCGTCGTTAATTAATTTATATGTCTACACTGTTTTTATTCTGTATCCTTTACAACATTGCTCGGGTATCAATACGAAGTTGTACTCAGGCAAAGACTCGAATTCCGACCTCTGAATATATTACTACTGGACTTGAGAAAAAAACCTCAGGAGCCTACCATTGAAATTTCAGATTACGATTTTACCCCTATGACAAGAGGACATCAATAAACTTCTGCAATCCCGAGTTTTAAGACCTTAAAAGTCAAATAATTAATGCTATAATGCAAATTAAGGAAAAGAAAATACTACCTAATTCTCGTTTTTAACAAAAAAAAAATTATCTATATAATGATAGTTTAAAATGTTTCTGCTTTCCAGTCCCTCCAAAAATGTACCCGTGACACAAAAGGCTGAATTTGTGCAGATTTACAGTATCGACCTCGGAACAGAACCTAACGGAGCCAAATTTTCGATTCTCCCCAAGGGGGGGGGGGACTGAGAAAATGTGGATTTTTTCGAAAAGTCCTTCCAGAAGTCCTCTCGGCATGAGAGGGTATTTTCTTCCCTGGACATTTAAGGTCACATATGGGGACATGAAGCTAGTCAATGTTATACGGCTTATCCATTCTTTCTATCCTGGCCTTGAAATTATCTGCTCGAAACCTATAAGTGAGTCGCATCGTCTGGATTAGGGCGCGGTAGCCCAGTGGTTAGCGCGCGGGAGTTGCACTCCGTTGGCCCGGGTTCGATTCCAGCCACTGCCAAAACTGCCGCCGTGTTCACGCGGAGTACGATCATGTTAAACATGTGGGTCCGTAAGTCCTTCCAAGAGGTTGGTGGTAGGGGAAGGAGAGTACGGTCCCTGTGGATGCCTCCCCCACTGGGTTCCGGTCTAAATTGAGTGGCACTTCCCGGCCGTCCAAACAGATACCTTACACCTTTCTGGTAGGCCGGACGGTCTAGGTCTCAACAACAACAGCATGGTCTGGGTTGTTTAGGTTTATCCCTCCCTGGAAAAACTCTACAGGCTATATCCCCTGCCGCTCGGCGACCTAGAATGTTGAATCTTTGTACGCTCATAGTAACGACCATAGTACAAAAGGATTTTAGACTTTCATTCTCGGGAGTGAAAACAAAATAATAATAATAATAATAATGGGGAGGGGGTCAAAAAGTCATTCTAGACCATCCGAAGCTTACCGATATCGTAACAAGCTGAATCGTTTTACACTGAGTATCGTTAGTGGTACAAAACCTAACGTAGCCGAATAAACAATTTCTCCCTGGAGACGGAGAAAATGGATGTTTTCGAAACATCCTCCCAGAAGTCCCCCGGTTACTTAAAAGGCTAAATTTCATAGTATAAACCACGTGTCACACTTAAAGTATCGTTAGTAGTATAAAACCTCAGGTGGTTGAATTAGCGATTTCTCCCTGAAGGCGGAGAAAATGGATGTTTTTCAAAACACCCCCTCAGAAGCCCCTGTTACTTAAAAGGCTGAATTTCATAGTATAGACCACGGAACAGAGCCCATCAAAGGCGTATTATTATGTTAAAAAAATTTTAACGCGTTTTGAAATGTTGAACTCTTATAATGCATTGCTCACTAATTGCAAGCAAGCGCGCCTTTTCAAGAATTTTTTGAGAGGGGGCAAAATTATTTCTTTAGGGAAGAAAGTAAAATTATTTCTTAGGGGAGAGACAAAATTTGATGATATATTGTTTTAATGATATATGATTCTGAAATAAATATTATTTAAGAAACATACTAATTTGAAAATTCTTGAAAAGGGCGTTCCCACTAAATGGCGTTCCTGACTGCAGGTACATAAATACCACCCCATCCATTCCTTTGAGGCAAGTTTCGTGCACATTTTAACTTGTTTAAGCATTGACATAGAAACATACAATTGTAGCATATTAGTGTGATTTAAAAATTCATACTTATGATAGCAGTTTTGGAGTGCCGCACGAAAAGAGCTCAAATTTATAAAATCAAAATTAATTTTATTATTATTATTATTATAATTATTATAATTATAATTATTATCATTATTATTATTATTATTATTATTATTATTATTATTATAATTATCATTCTTATTATTATTATCATTATTATTATTTTGTTATTATTATCATTATTATTATTATTATTATTATCATTATTATCATTATTACTATTATTATTATTATTATCATCATTATTATTATTATTATCATTATTATTATTATTATTATTATTATTATTATTATTATTATTATTATTATTATCATTATTATTATTTTGTTATTATTACCATTATTATTTTGTTATTATTATTATTATTATTATTATTATTATTATTATTATTATTATTATCATTATTATTATTTTGTTATTATTATCATTATTATTATTATTATTATTATTATTATTATCATTATTATTATTTCGTTATTATTATCATTATTATTATTATTATTATTATTATTATTTCGCTATATTACCTCGATTTTATTTTTTTTTAGATTTAGAATCCTTTCCGATCTGTCTTGGGCCCTCTGGGCTATGTTACTTCTTCCATATAAGAAAAGCAGGGTCGTGGAGAAAAACAGAACAGAGGGATTCTAGCGAATTTCGTCGACCTTTTAAGAGGTATAATATTTACATTACAAGAGGTGTCGACACTTAAAAGGTCGATGGCCGAATCTACGGAGGAAGAGGAAGGGGGGCGGGGATCTCAGCAGGTCTGAATTAAGTGTTCAGTGTAAACAATTGTTTTAAAAATGCGTTAACATTAATTTTATAAGATCTTGTAAAGAATTCATGTCCCAAGTGGGGGTTTGAACCACGGATCTCCAAGTGATCAGTCGATGTTCTATCCACTGACTGAGTGGACGATAGTCTTTTCATACTCAAAGTAAACCCAACACTGCAAATCTTGCATAACAAAAGAAAATGTCTGTATATCTGTCTGCTTGTCTGTCTGTCTGTGTCAGTGAATCTGTGTCCTCTGTACAATTTAAAACATTTGCAAGCATGTTATTGAAAGTTTCAGGGGAGTAAGGTTCCTGATAGTTGTGATAACATATGCATATAAAAATACAAAAATAACTTTTTGGCAGACGATAATTAGCTAAATATTTAAGAAATGAAGCTGGAATTTTTATGGACGCCTGTAATTGTAGCTTTTCTTATCCGTTTGCGCAAATTATCAGCAATGTAGCTGAAAAAATGAACAAAGGTTGCAAAATGTTTTACAGTGCAGTGGAAAATCGAAGTTTCGAACAAAAAATTCGAATTTCTCCGAAATTCCGTGCAAATACACTTCAGACCCTCGGGCGATACGGAATTTTTTTTTTTAATGCAATTTTACGAATTTTAAAAATTCGAGTTAGTTTAAAATTTATGAAAATTTATATTCGTCTTTAAAACTTCGGATTCAGAATCAGTTTTATTTCATCCAGACTATTTCTGAATAATAAAGATATGGGAGTAGGTGTTTTGATTAAATGACAAACATTTTGTGAAGATGTAAAAACATCTGTTTTTTAAAACGAAGGGGATTTAACTTATTGTTTTATAACTCTGCGAATTTAAAAGATTTCGTTCAATGTTATTTTTAATTTGGTATTTCATTATCATTATGAGTAATGTGTAAAAAAAATGTCAAAATTCTGATGAAAACTCGCTGAAATAACATTTATTATTATTATTATTATTATTATTATTTTAATTTTATCGTTTTCTACATCTGCAGTTTAATATATCTCAGACCCCGTTAATCCGGCTAACTTGCAATTTTCACTAGCATACGGGCGCTTATTAACAAGGGGCACATTGGGGGTCGAAGTTGAGTACTGTATCAGGTCGGCAACCCACGGGTTGCCGACCCGGACAACGGCGGGTAATTCGTTCCAGTTTTAAATTATCAATCTAAATTTCAATATTTCATTTATTCTCAAAGTTTAAAATATTTAAATAAAAAAAAATCTGCATTTATTTTGGCGCATTATACAATTTTTACAATCATTGCCTTTACTTCTGGTGCCCCATCTTGACTAATAACCTAAAAACATCCTTTATATTCCTATTATTAAGTAATCCAACTCCGATATATTGAATATATCACAGCAGAGTATAGAAATCCTCCGTACTGGAGTTATCACAGACATCTCCATCGCTTCAACCTGAAAGATATTTACCAACTTTCTCCTTCCAGCCGAATCCAGCGTTCCTTGGCCATTATAAGGGTCTAATAACCCTTTTACACCATCTCACGCCATTGTACTTGACCTGCTTTGCTATTCTTTCTTAATACCTTAACCCCAAATCGAAAGGGAACCGGCGATTAAGGATTATTTGATCATTTTAGTATGTAGAGCACGTTTATAGATGCATGGTCAGTGTCGGTTGCTCATAAAAAAAAAAAAACACGGGAAGGATGGTTCTTCATTCTTTTTTTCTCTCTCTGATCGTGAAAATGCTCGCGTGAGTGGTGATCGTCTGTCAGAGGGTACCCAGGTCACGTTCTAAGGAGTTCCTTTTTTTTTTGTTAGAGGTTTGGATGTCTTCTGCTATTAGGCGATAATGTTTTCAGTGGGGATATGTCATTTTTTATGCCCGCACAATGCAGCATTGACAAAAGTTTCGCCGGACGTATGTTATGTTAGATGTCGGAGATTACGACCAGAAGTTTAGAATTTTGCTAGTTTGTTTTAACAGTTGAGCGACTTCTGCCGTATAACAAGACATTTCGAATGAGCAAAAAGGTAGGCGATAACATTGCCAGAAAGTCCAAAACCTTTTTCTGCGACCCAGACCGTCCGATCTAACAAAAGGTGTAAGGTATCTGATTGGACAGCCGGGAAGTGCTACTCAATTTAGACCGAAACCCAGTGGGACGGCATTCATAGGGACAGTACTTTTCTTCCTCCCCCCCTACCATCAACCTCTAACTAAAACCTTGTTTAAATTCATGTGTGGTAAACCAGAGTTAAGTAGAGAGATAATCCGGGCCCGGGAGGGGGGGGGGGAGGGCAATTCACGGGCCCCTATTTTGCTTGGACCTTATTTTCAATTTTATTTCACAGAGCTCTTAGTTTTAAAATAGTTTGCATATTTTAGAGAAAATTTAAAGTATAAGATGTTCAGGTTATAAGAAATAAAGTAGAAGAGACAGGAAAATAATAAATATAAATATTTTTTTAAATTGATAACTATTAATTTTTTTCTTCAATGATTCATTATTGAAGAAAATAATGATTTTAACTAATTTCTTTAACAATTTTTAACAGAAAAGCTTTTCGCGCTTTTGTAACAGTTCCACATTCTTTTTACTTGGGGATAGAAAAAAAAAGATATATATATATATATATATATATTTTCAAAAAGAAAAGAGGTATGGATGGAAACAATATACCAAAAGATGGCCGGGGGGAGTTGTGACCCCCTCACCCCGGTTAAGCATGCTTTGCGTCGCGACAACACTCCCGGAGAGCCGGTATATTGCAAAAAGGAATACGAATGTATCAAATTGTAAGATGTAAATATACATCATACACAAGCAAATATAAGATATAATTGTCAAGATCCAGCCCTATCGAAATTCATCTACAGTAAATGTTTGAAATATGTTTAAAAATTGATTTTGAAGTGGAAGTCGTTGCGTTTATCGATAAACGCAACGACTTCCACTTCAAAATCAATTATATCATAAACTGGAACTCGTGTATGCACAAAAATATTTTTAGAAATATTATACTGGGACAATTAATACGTAGTCAAAGAATAAACAGTAAAATGGAAGATCGATATTTATGCGATTATCGTTTCCTACAAAACACCATCTCACAGGGTTTTCCCAAGAATTTTTTAAGTGACATTATCTACAAATTTTATAAAATAACTGTAACCGATAGTTACCGTTTATATTTAAATAAAACTGATGGCAATATACATACTGGATTGTCACAGGTAAAGCGTGTGATAGCTGATATGGGACCTCTTGAATAGGGTATAATGTATAATACGTTATGGAAAATATGCATCGTCTTGTATGACACAATATTGGATGTACATCTGCATGTAATATGCTATTGTTTGTCATTAAGGTATATGGTTTTAGAAATAGACTCTGTTATTATTGTTATATTATGTGTCAATATTTAAAGTTTTCTTTAAGTAGAAGCTATGTAATTTTGATAATTTATACTTGTGAACATGTTTCAAACATTATTCATACACTTTTTAAACATATTTCAAACATTTACTGTAGATGAATTTCGATAGGGCTGGATCTTGACAATTATATCTTATATTTGTTTGTGTATGATGTATATTAACATCTTACAATTTGATACATTCGTATTCCTTTTTGCAATATACCGGCTCTCCGGGAGTGTTGTCGCGACGCAAAGCATGCTTAACCGGGGTGAGGGGGTCACAACCCCCCCCCCCGGCCATCTTTTGGTATATTGTTTCCATCCATACCTCTTTTCTTTTTGAAAATATTTTAATCCTCTTTTTAGTGCAGCTTTGCGCCTTTTAAGTGTGATTTCAGATGATTTTGTAATGTAGTATTCACGGTGTTTTAATATTATATATATATATATATATATATATATATATATATATTGAATCTTAGTATCATTACCTTTTCCTTCTTTGACTCAGACCGTCCGACCTACCAGAAGGTGTAAAGTATCTGCTTGGACGGCAAGGAAGTACCACCTAAGTTAGATCGGAACCCAGTGGGGGAGGCATGCACAGAGACCGTATCCTCCTTATCAACCAACCTCCTCTCCTACCAACAACCTCGCGGTAGGATTTACGGACCAACATATTTAAAGTGATCGTACTCTGCGTGAACACGGCGACAGTTTCGGCTAGAGGCGGGAATCGAACTCAGGTCGTCAGAGTGCAATTCCGGCGCGCTAACCACTGAGCTGTAGTACCAGTACTTGTACCACAAAAGTTCTGTTCAATCCAAAAATATGATGTCGAATTTCAGTAGAAAAATCTATTGAAAGGGGAAAAAAAATGTTTGTCGCTTTCTTCTATGAATGCATTGATTTCTAAAATGCGAAAAGGTCAAAAATACAAATCCTCCATGAAAATTTCGAGCCGGGGGTAATCACCCCACCCATCATTCTCAACAGGCCTGCATGCGTAGTGTGTATGTAAGTAACCATAATAACCATCCACTTTACCATTTACGAGCCCGAGAAAACACAGATTCAATATTGAAAATACACTGGTGTTGTTGTTGTTACCCAGACCGTCCGACCTACCAGAAAGGTGTAAGGTAACTGTTTGGACGGCCGGGAAGTGCCACCCAATTTAGACCGGAACCCAGTGGGGGAGGCATCCACAGGGACCGTACCCTCCTTCCCCTACCACCAACCTCTAAATACACTGGTGTAAAAATATATACGTATATATATATATATATGTATATATATATATATATATGTATATATATATATATATATGTATATATATATATATATATATATATATATACACCCCTAAAAATTGAGCTATAGCCGAGAAATTCAGTATGGAAATGTCGTTTTAAGAGTTATGCCAATGATCGAGCTGTCAGCTCTTATGTTGCTATAGGGCTCATGCAACGCGCAGGAGAACGACGCATCGTGAAGCATTTAAAATGACCGGTGTCCTCCCTCACGGGCAATTAATACCGGTTTTTCGACTTTGATACTGCACATTATGTACAAAAATGCTTTTGAGACGTACTAGGCGGCGTTAAGAACAATCGTCGGATTTAAAGAGAGATCGCATTATAGATCTAAGGGAAGCTGGTTGATCCAACAACCGTGTCAGTTGCTATCTTGGTGGAAGCGATATGGTTATTGTTCGTTGTTGCAACAGTGGATCAGAGACGCCCATCGAGGAGAGATTAGATAGAGCGAGAATGACGTTACACCAATAGTGTTTCTGGTTCTACAGAGAATGTCGACATCCCATGCTCGATAGTATCCCATGGTGTCACACCCCTGGAACGTTAGGGCGCAGACGCTCCCACGGGCGTTACCAGGGCGTATCGTAAGACCAAGGGCGTATTCGCCCCAAACGGAGGAGTCTAGCATAGTTTTATGATTTTATCCATACGTAGTGTTTGACTTCTAACTACATACATACCCCTCCCTAGCATTTGTGAACTCGCAACCCGTTGGCTACCCCCGTCCCCCTCATCCGTCTCTTATCACTCAATCTCAAGGCCCTGCGCCCGTCTTGTCTTTCCCTAATTCTACTGGAGACCTGCTTGGGTCCTAGTTTCCTCCTTTCTGAAGACTTGGAGAAGGGCACAACTTCGGTCGTCATTCCTTCCCTCCAAACATAATTTCGATATAAATTCTATCCCAATTAGGAAATTCCTTTTTTCTTATGTTTTAGTTATCTATTTCATGCGCCAAATTTTACGTCTATATCTCCCTAAGAAGGAGACATTTGTGCTTTATTCTGGAAAGTTCTAATTAAGTTCTGTAGAACATTTTAGTGTTCGGCACACCTAAAGTAACAAATACTGAAAAACGGAAATTGTATACTTTTTCTTTCGAACAATCTACCATTACACTAAATTTAAAGTCTCTATCTGATTGCGAAGTATGTTTTTCTACCATTTAACTTTTCGAGCATTTTGGCGCACAGCACCCCTCTATGGAACAGATTTGAAAAGTTTGATTATTCTCGACGGTTTTATCGAAAGCAAATTGAAAGTTTCTATCTCTCTTAAATGAAGGGGTTTCTCTCTTATTCGGAAATTCGAATATTTTGGCGTGCGCCAACCCTAAAGTAGTAAATATCGGAAAACTGAAATTATACACTTTCTTCCTCTAAAATTGTCTACACTTACACCAAATGTAAAATTTCTGATCGTTAAGTATGTTTTTCTATAATTTCGCAATTCAAACGTTTTGGTATGGAGCACATCATGAGCATTTTTAAAAAATTTGATTTCCTCGGGGGTTTTGTCCAACAGCTGACCCGTATATGAAAGTCTTTATCTCACTCAAAATAAAGTGTTTATCACGTATTCGGAAAATCGAGCATTCTGATCTCGGCACTCCCCTAAAATAGCAAATATGGGGAAATTGAAATTGCACACTTTCTTCCTTTCAATATATCTATTTAAAAACCAAATTTAAAGTCTCTATCTCATAGCTAAGCATGTTTTTCTTTCATTTGGCATTTCAAACGTTTTGCTGTGGAGCATCTTTCCACCTCTAAGAACACTTTTGACGTATTTAATTTTTCACGACAGTTTTATGAAACGATTGATCTACATACCAAATTGCAAATTTCTACCTTACTTCAACGAAGCAGTTTCTGCCCTATTCGGAAATTCGAACATGTTGGTGTTGCAGCACACCTAAAGTAACAAATAGGGGAATTGGGCACTGCACGGTCTTCCTTAGTAGGTAATAAATACCGGTTCACCGGCAGATTGCTGCGGCGCAGCAGCCAGATGACTCATAAGGAGGAGGAGAGAGTATGACTCATTGAGAAAGAAATGTTTTGAAATGAGGAATGAGGTGACCTTAGAACCGATGACGTAATGAGGTAATTTTATAATATGAACGTTGACCGATGAGGTAACCTTGAACGTATGACTTTTGACCGATGACTTCATGAGGTCACCTTATCGTATGACTTTTGAACCGATAACATCATCTTTAGAGCGATGTGAACCCTGACCGTATCAGTTGGAGATCTGTGACGTACTGACAATATTTATCAGTCGCTTTAAGTGAATTTTCTGAGGTGCTGCCTCTAGTGGATGTTTGGGGAACGAAGGGTAAGGAAGATTTCAGTGGCGCCAACTATCGGATTTTTGTGTATACCATCCAGAATTGTGTGTGTGTGTGTGTCTACTACCCAGAATTTAAAATTATATATTGAATTTAAAATTATATACTGGTGTCCGCCTAGGATCGAACCAGAGGCCCGTAGATTACAAACTGAACGGGCGAGCCTAACAGGCTGTGGTGACATTGTTTGACTTTATAAATGAAGTATGTCTTTCCTGATAAAAGATTGTTTCAATAGCTTTTAGGGGTTCTCTCTTGTTGTAATGAATGAATTATTTAATTGATGTGAATAGGAAAAAAATGGGAAATATCACACAGAATTATTAAAATGTGTTTTTTAAATTACAAATATTTTGTAAAATTATATCTGATTTTTAATATTTCTGAATGAATTTAGTGAATGTTAGACGAATTGCATTTTCGGTATACCAAGGGATCTAAGACTCTAAAATTTAATTATTTTAGTGAATTGTTTGGTATTTAGCGAATGTTCGGAGAACTAGGGATACGTTTTTAATGTTACAGGGGCCCTAAGACCCCATTTCCTTTTAAAATTATGATATTTAAATGAAATTTAGCAAATTGCACGATACTTAGTCGATGATTGGCGAATAAGCGGTACGTTTTTAATGTTACAGGGGATCTAAGTCCCTTAAATCGGTAAATTAAAAAAAAAATCATAAATTTTAGGGAATAGAATGGCACCTAGCGATTATTTTTAAGGATATCTGATTGTTAACATTCCATTTAAATGAAAGAATGACCCTCTAATGAAAGTGCAGTACATTCTAATAACATTAAAATACGAAAGATAAATCCAGCAATACTCGATTACTATAAACAAAACGTGTAATTATCTTGATGCCTCATTGCGGCAACATCGTTGGCATACAACTAGGAATTTCGGAATTTGATGGCTGTAAGTGCACCGTAAAACCACGCCATTCTTAATGAATCTAGACACACCACCAAAGGAGCTGATTTTTTGAAAATCTGTTCTTAAAAAGAATATATATTTAGGATAGTACCCACTAAACCACCCAACGCATTATACGCTTACGATGCCCCCAAATTCGAACGAATCATAAAAATCTGATGTGGGCAGCACATGACTTTCTCTGCAGAGTTATATTTACGTTCTCTTTATTTTAATTAAATTTAATTCACTTTTAATTCAGTTTTCGTTCTCATTTGACAACTGGACTTATTTTCAAAGGTGGCGCAGAGAAAATACGAAAAAAATAAAATATCTCGAGAACGGCTAGTCCTAGTGTAATGGGGTTGGTCTTATTCTTTTCTTCGTTAAAAATTACGTATTAAACAAGCATTTAACGGATATATTTGAGCATACGTAGTTTTTTTTATTTTAGATTTTGGCGATTTTTGCGGACCATTTTTTAAAAAAAGGCAGGTTATTTTTTCCCGAATCATACTAAAATCTAATCAGCACCAGGGTGTTCCACAAGTGAATTATCTACCGAATTTTGTGAAATTCGGTCCATTAGTTTTTCAGCTAGATTGGATACAAGCTTTTGCGAGCCATTTCGCAAAAAAAGGCTGGTTCGTTTATCGCGAATCATACCTAAAATTAATCAGCACTAGATTCGCCTGCAAATGACTTACCTACCAAATATTATGAAATTCGGTCAATTAGTTTTTTAGTTAGAGTGGATACAAAATCTGCACAGACAGACAGACACACACACAGACGTCACGCTAAAAATAGTTTTTCCGTATTCTAGAGGTCTCGAAACGTGTAGATCCGTCGAAAACTCGAGTTGCGATTTTTGGCATGATTCCAATACTTTCCCTATACATTACCATGTATTGCAGGGAAAGTAAAAATTCTTAAAGTAATTTGTATAAAAATGAGTAAATTAAATAGATGAATAAACAAGAGTGGAATCCTTTTGCAAAATTCATACGTTATTTTAAACGGTCGAACCTTATTATTGATTTTGAATTCCGATTTGATTATTGCTTTCCTCCTTATCATATAAATGACCTCAAGACACTGTTGTGATGACCACAAGACACTGAATGATTGTGATTATCCAGAAGTTTCGACTCATTGATAGAATGGCACTTCGTGATTATTTTTAATAATATTTAATTTTTAACATTGGATTTAAATGAAAGAGTGACCATCTGTGAAAAGTGCATGGCATTCTAATAACATTTAAATATGAAAGATGCACGATTACTACTTTAAAAGAAACGTGTGATTAGTTTGATACCTTATTGCGGGGCATCGTTGACATGCAAATAGGAATGTGAGGATTTCGCGTCTGTAGATGTACTGTACTGCCCCCCCGGGACGGGCCACCCAAAGATGGTGGTTAAGGATGTTGGCTCTGTAGCCTTGATCCTCCAAACTGGGGGGGGGGGGATGAAATAAACTGGGTAGCCGGCTGTTGAGGAATCGAGGGGGCAATCGCTGAATCGATGAGGCAGTACGACCTCGGACTCTTCCAGGTAGTCGGGTTCTCACGGACTGTGGCTATTCATGCCCTGAGCCTTGATCCGACCGCCGACTGGGGTTGGGCTTGGCGGGTATTCTTCGGTCCCTGCCCGGTGAATGATCCCGCCGAGTACGCGACCGCGGCTGCGGCTTTGCTGGATGAGAGATTGAAACTTGCACGCGTCTTCACTTATTATCGGCGTAAGCCCCACTGGCCGCCGCGGTGAAGGTCGTATAATCCTATAGATGTACTGTTAAGCCATTCAATTTTTAATGAATGAAGGCACACTACGAAAGGAGCATACTTTTAAGAATCTTTAACTTACACCACGGACCCTGTGTAATATAGGTAATGCGAAACTTTGAATGAAATTATCAAATGACTTACCGAATTTTTGGGAGACTAAAGGCGCGTTTTCGATATTCCAAGGGGTCTATGACCCTAAAATTGCAATTTTTGAATAAATTTATTAAATTGCATGGTGCTTAACGAATTGTCGGGGACCTAGAGCTACATTTTCGATGTTACAGGGGATCTAAGACACCCACCCCCCTTTTCACCCCTACAGAATAGAACGGCACTTAGCAGATGTTCGGGGAACTAAGGATACATTTTCAAATTAATTTGATATCTAATTGCAGCGACATCGTTGACATACAAATAGGAATGACGAGATTTCGTGGCTGTAGGTGCACCGTGAAACCATTTCATTCTTAATGAACGTAGGCAATCCACCAAAGGATAGGATTTTTTTTAAGAATCTTTTTATGAAATTGTATGGGGAAAGAATTATATAGAATTTTTGTCATTGTACTTAAATGAAAGTATGGTAAATGCTTACCATCGTAGAGAGGGAAGGATGAGCACATTTGAATGTGTCCATTTTAATAAAGTGTGGAAAATGTCAGGGTGGACAATGTCAGGTAGGATCTACGACAAAATTTACACTTCTCACGGAATGGATCCAAACTTAGTAGATTTTGGGGGAAATAGGGTTGAATTTTCAGTGATTCCTAGAGTTCGAAACCTCCATTCTTTTTAATCTTCATGCTTTTTAGAGAATAGAGCGTAACTTAGCATCTATTTTTAATAAATAAGGAGATATAATTTCAGAATTTTAACATTGAACATAAATTTATAAATGGAACCCTGTGTAAGGTGTAAATATCTTTCTTTATAATAAATCTTTATCTTAAATATCTTACATTTGATACGATTCGAATAAATTTCTTTTTAAATTTTTAAATTGAGAGATTAGTAAATTCAATACATTTGAATGTATAGATACGTAACCCACGAGGGCATAGCATTTTAAATAGCACAAGTTAAAAATGAGTTGATAAATGTAAATAAGGCGTTCAAACTGAAAGATAGAAAACATTTAATGAATTTGTTATACCATTATTTGTTATACATTTAAATAACTTTAAATAATTTTCTTATCACATATTAACCATTATTTGTTATACATTTAAATAAATAACTTTAAATAGTTTTCTTATCACACATTCATAGACCTCTGATCTGAAAGACTTGTAAAAATTTCGATCATATCATTGAAAGCCCGCTTCCCCACGTAGCAAAACTTTCCTTGCTGTGCTATTAATGTCAAAATTTAGAAGAACTTGTTCATGCACTCTGTTGTACATTTCTAATGGAGCAATGTGAAGACATTCATGGTAAGTTTGATCTTCAATTTGGAAAACACAACAGACACACTTGAAAAGTTTTCTTACATGACACGCTACACTGTCATGAATATAAGAGATTAGATGATCGAATGCAAATTTTCTGTCACAGGTAACTGATGGTAGAAAGGTTATAGTGTCCTTTATTTTTAATATTTGAGTAGAAAGCCGATCTGCGAATTTGCTTTCTCGAAGTTTATTACTGATGTGTTGTGAACACAATTTTTTAAACATGTTATTTGATTTTTATCTAAGACAATATGGCACTGTGTTAGGCAAAATTTTGAATCATATAATTGAATTATCTTCTGTAAATGAAGTTTATCATTGTCATTAAACCAGAACTGAAGTTTATAATTGTGACTGACGAAAGAGGTATCTGCATATAGAGCATTGAACGACCACAATTTTTGAGAAAATTCACTTCAAGTAGCAGGTGGCAATATAACACCTTCAAGGGTAGACAGTAATTGATTTTGTTCATTAGAGAGATATTTCCATATATGCACTGTCAGCTTCCCATGGCGAAGTTTCAAATATGCATACACATCAGAACCTAAGTAGAGCCACAGACGAAATGTATCTCGCACAGAATCTGAAGAAGTAGATTCGATCGAAACAGATTCTGTAGTGGGGAATAAAACTCCGCTGTGTGCTACAGCACAAGAAAGCATATCTTCAGTTAAGTTTCCGACCTCGGAGGGGTCTTGTGAATTGGGATTGGCATGTGTTTCTGCTGGGGCTATGGAAGACATAAAGTAGGTGTCTAACCAATCCACCTCAAAATTTGGTGAGGGAGAATTTAACATATCTGCGGCGATACCCACCTTTTAATTTCCATTTAATGGACATTCCTTTTAATATCTATTTATTCGACATTCCTTTTGATTTCCATTTAATGGACATTCCTTTTAATTTCTGTTTATTCGACATTCCTTTTAATTTCCATTTAATGAACATTCCTTTTAATTTCCATTTATTCGACATTCCTTTTAATTTCTATTTAATGGACATTCCTTTTAATTTTTATTTATTTGACATTCCTTTTAATTTCCATTTTATGGACATTACTTTTAATTTCTATTTATTCGACATTCCTTTTAATTTCCATTTAATGGATATTCCTTTTAATTTCCATTTAATAGACATTCCTTTTAATTTCTATTTATTCGACATTCCTTTTAATTTCCATTTAATGGATATTCCTTTTAATTTTCTTTTAATGGATATTCCTTTTAATTTCTCTTTATTCGACATTCCTTTTAATTTCTATTTATTCAACATTCCTTTTAATTTCCATTTAATGGACATTCCTTTTAATTTCTATTTATTCGACATTCCTTTTAATTTCCATTTAATAGATATTCTTTTTATTTTCCATTTAATGGGCATTCCTTTTAATTTCTATTTATTCGACATTCCTTTTAATTTCCATTTAATGGACATTCCTTTCAATTTCTATTTATTCGACATTCCTTTTAATTTCCATTTAATGGATATTCTTTTTATTTTCCATTTAATATACATTCCTTTTAATTTCTGTTTATTCGACATTCCTTTTAATTTCCATTTAATGTATATTCCTTTTAATTTCCTTTTAATGCATATTCCTTTTAATTTCTCTTTATTCGACATTCCTTTTAATTTCTATTTATTCAACATTCCTTTTAATTTCCATTTAATGGACATTCCTTTTAATTTCCATTTAATGAACATCCCTTTTAATTTCCATTTAATAGACATTCCTTTTAATTTCCTGTCCTAAAAGTATATTTGGTTCTGTGAATTTATCTATAAATACCATGTCCTTCGAATAATGAATCGGAGTATGTTTTAGTAGTCTTTAATAACGCATTTACTAAAACATGTTTCAATGCCTAAGTGTGAACTTTAATCACGCATTTGGAAAATGCGTTTCAATCACAATTCTATTGCTAATGAAACAAAAAGAAAAATAGAAATATTCATTGAGTGATCAGTTTGAGAAAGGTTGCAGAAGTACTTTTAATGACTGCAAAATGATCATTTTTAATAACTGTAAAATGTTTCACAACAATGATTGAAACTATTATCAGTGAGCCATAAATAAACTTTTTTATGCATGA
Organism: Amaurobius ferox; assembly: GCA_951213105.1. Lineage (NCBI taxonomy): Eukaryota > Metazoa > Arthropoda > Arachnida > Araneae > Amaurobiidae > Amaurobius > Amaurobius ferox. The sequence goes on from OX578148.1 coordinate 38,243,438, forward strand.
TTATGTTAACTTTTATCCTATTCTGCCATATTAAAAAATATATATAAAATTTCGAATAAAATTCACAGTTTTCGTTCGAATTTAAAAAAAAAATTCTATCTAGTTCCAGATTTTTCGATAACAAAGCCAGATATTTTCGTGAAAATCCATGAATATTTGTGGCTTCTATAGTGTACACAAAAAATCCACCACAAATATCAGACAGACAGACGGACATCACTAAAAAAATTGTCAAAACGTGTCAAGGAGGTCTTATAACATATATTGGCATCAAAATATCGAAATCGAAAATATTCGAAAAAACAATACTTTCTCAATACTACATATGAAAAACGAAAAATGTTTTCTGGCGTTGCTACTGTTGCAGAGTAACTAAAAATGTCGATGAATCTTTAAAACAAATTTAAAATAAAATAATTAATCACGTGACTTACTCAGAACATGAATGGCAGCCTCAGAGGTGCAAATGCTATCGATAAAATCAATTCTCAGCGTATAATTTTCATATGAATATTGTTTTTGTATTTTCCTCTTAGATGACTGAAAATCGAAGAAGTTCATTAACCCATCCCTTCATAACTCATCAACTGCTAATACTCGAGATTGACAATAATCCCTCCCAGGGGCAAACAAAAAATGGGTCTTAATCCCTTTTTATCCCCTTGTGTTGTGAAATTAGTTTTAATGTGATTAATATGACTTGGGGGATTAGTTAGATAACATTTATCAATGAGGAGCTAAGAATTTAAACATTAAAATGTGTTGAACTTTGTGTGTGTATGGGGGGGGGGGGGGGGGGGTTTGAAACATTTTTACTTTCCCTGCAATACATGGCAATGTATATGGAAAGTATTGGAATCATGCCGAAAATCGCAACTCGAATTTTCGACGAATCTACGCGTTTCGAGACCTCTAGAATACGAAAAAACAATTTTTAGCGTGACGTCTGTGTGTGTGTCTGTCTATGTGTCTGTCTGTGTGTCTGTGCAGATTTTGTATCCACTCTAACTAAAAAAAAAAAAATGGACCGAATTTCATAAAATTTGGTAGATAAGTCATTTGTGGACGAATCTGGTGCTGATTAGTTTTGGGTACGACTCGGGATAAAAGAACCCGCCTTTTTTTTGCGAAATGACCCGCAAAAGTCTGTATCCACTCTATCTGAAAAACTAAAACTAATGGACCGAATTTCACAAAATTCGGTAGATAATTCACTTGTGGAACACCCTGGTGCTGATTAGATTTTAGTACTATTCGGAAAAAATAACCTGCCTTTTTTTGCAAAATGGCTCGCAAAAATCGTCAAAATCTAAAATAAAAAACTACGTATGCTCAAATATATCCATTAAATGCTTATTTTATACGGAATTTTTAATGAAAAAAAGAAAAAGACTAACCTCATTACACTAGGACTAGCCGTTCCCGAGATATTTTAGCTTTTTCGTATTTTCTCTACGCCACCTTTGAAAATAAGTCCAGTTACCAAATGAGAATGGAAATTGAATTAAAAGTGAATTAAATTTAATTAAAATAAAGAGAACGTGGATATAAGTCTGCAGGGCAAGTCATGTGCTGCCCACATCAGATTTTTCTCTACGAATGAGAAAATAAACCAAATGATTGAAAAATCTGATGTGCCATTTTCAGATATAAAACAACTTCAATCAAACACGTAGTTTTTAAAGTTTCTCTTTTTATTACTTGTTTATTAAATATATGAAAATGTATTTATTAAAATGTAAACATGAATGCATAAAAGGCAACGAAAGACTATATTTGGATTTTCTAGGTGTCCTAGCTCTCGAGTTCTTCCTAAATAAGCGAATACATTCCTATTGTGGGCCCAAGGTGGGCTGTGCCAGTAAGGTTAAAAAATTGAGAAATGAAAATCTGATGCGAACGCAACATGACTTTCCATATACAGACAAAAATATTATTTTCACTTTCTTTCTTTTATAATTCATTAAATTGAGTATAATAGCACAAAATAACCCGGAAAATTATTTGAAATTACTTTAAATTTGCAGTTTTATTTCAATTTTCATTTTCCTTTGGCGGTGGGCGTAATTTCAAAAGCGGCGTGGAAAAAATACAAAAAAATAAAATATCTAGAGAACGATTAGACCTAAAGTAATAGGGTTAGTCTTATCCTTTCCATCATCAAAAATAACTAAAAACCAGCATTTAAATGATACATTTAAACATACATAGTCTTTTACATTATATTTTAACGATTTTTGCAGGTCATTTTTAAAAAAAAAAGGAAGGTTCTTTTTTTCCGAATCATACTAAAATCGAAGTGACTTATCACAAGTGACTTATCTACCAAAGTTACAAAAAACTAATTAAAAAATCTGATGTGGGCAGCACATGACTTTCCCTGCAGAGATATCTACGTTCTCTTTATTTTAATTAACTTTAATTCACTTTTAATTCCATTTTTGTTCTCATTTGCCAACTAGACTTATTTTTAAAAGTGGCGTAGAGAAAATACAAAAATACTAAAATATTTCGAGAATGGCCAGACCTAGTGTAACGGGATTGGTCTTATTCTTTTTTTTTGTCAAAATTTACGTATAAAACAACTATTTACTGGATAAATTTGAGCATGCATACTTTTTTATTTTAGATTTTGATGATTTTGGTGGGCCATTTAGCAAAGAAAAAGGCAGGTTATTTTTTTCCGAGTCGTACCAAAATCTAATCAGCACCAGGGTGACTCACAAGAGACTTATCTACCGAATTTTGTGAAATTAGGTCCATTAGTTTTTCAGCTAGAGTGGATACAAGATTTTGCGGGCCATTTCGCAAAAAAATGCGGGTTCTTTTATCACGAATCGTACACAAAACTAATCAGCACCAGATTCGCCCACAAGTGACCTACCAAATTTTATGAAATTCGTCCATTAGTGTTTTAGTTAAAATGGATACAAAATCTTCACAAACAGACAGACACACACACACAGACAGACACACACGCAGAGACACACGCACAGACGCTAAAAATGTTTTTTTCGTATTCTAGAGGTCTCGAAACGTGTAGATCCGTCGAAAACTCGAGTTGTGATATTCGGAATGATTCCAATACTTCCCCTATACATTACCATGTATTGAAGAGAAAGTAAAAATAAAAAAATATAAATTCTCGAGAACGGTTAATCCTAGTCCTATGGGAGGGGGGGGGGTCTTATTTTATTAAAAATTTACTTTATAAAACAAGCATTGATACATTTGAGCACGCGTAGTCTTTCATTCCAGATTTTGTGCTATTTATTTTGCAATAAAAAAATAAAAAAAAATAAAAAAAAAAGCTTCTTTTTCTTTCCGAATCAAACCAGAATCTAATCAGCACCAGGATCACTCCCAAGTGACTTATCTACCAAATTTTGTGAAATTTGGTCAATTAGTTTTTTAACTAGAGTGGTTACACACATTGCACAGAAAGACAGTCACACAGACACACAGACAAACACACATACAAATACACACACACACAGACCCGGTCGTCCATCCTGTTGCTCCAAGTCCTCTGGACGAGCCGGACGGCCTGGGGCTTTCACACACACACAGACGTCACACTGAAAATAGTTTTTTAGGTTCTAACTAGATTGCTCGAGACATGTACATAAGTCGAAACTACATTTGCGATTTTCGACACGATTCCAATATTTTCCCTATACATTACCATGTATTGTAGAGAAAGTAAAAATCTAATGTGGGCAGCTCATGATTTCCCCTGCAGACTCATATTCACTTTCTCCTTATTTATGCATAATTCATTAAATTGAGTTTAATTGCGCAAAATAACACCCATGATTTTTTCTAATTTCGCTGAATTTAAACTTTTAATTCAATTTTCGTTTTCATTTGGTAACTAGACTTTTCAAAGGTGGCGTAATGAAAACGCGAAAAGAAATGAAATATCTCGAAAACGGCTAGTCCTAGAGTAATGGAGTTGGTCTTATTCTTTTCATTCATTGTCAAAAATTACGTATAAAACAAGCATTTAATTAAGACATTATATATTTGAGCATACGTAGTCTTTTATACTATATTTGGACAATTTTTGAGTGCCACTTCGCAAAAGAGGCAGATATTTTTTCCGAACCATACCAAAATCTAATCAACACCGGAGTAATCCACACATGATTTACATACCAAATTTTGTGAAATTTGGTCTATCAATTTTTCAGCTGGAGTGGATACAGTAATTTTTGCGGGCCATTTCGCAAAAAAAAGGCACGTTGCTTTTTCAAGAATCGTACCAAAATCTAATCCGCTTCAGGGTCACCCACAAGTGACTTACCTACCAAATTTTATGAAATTCAGTCAATTAGTTTTTCAACATTGCACAGACAGACAGACAGACCGGCACACACAGATGTCACGCAAAAAATATTCTAGAGGTCCCAAAACGTGTAGATCCTTCAAAAACTCGAATTGGGATTTCCGATATGATTCCAATCTTTTCCCTATATATTACCATGTATTATAGGGACAGTAAAATTATATCACGAAAGCGATATGTCATAGCGATATGCCAAACATGAACTTTATATAGCTAGTCCGAATCTCGAGTTATTAAAGGGTCCGTTAAAGATGCTAAACGAGAAGTCAAAGAGCTGAAATTGATATTATGCGTAGGAAAAAGTATTTAATCCGAGTTCAAGTACGTCCAAATGCAGAAATCTATTAAAATCAGTACAAAGTCGAATTTTTAACCATCACAATACTCACTTTTCTGCATGTAATGAACTTTAACATAAAACAATTTATTTCACGAAATGGTGTACAGCATTCCAATCATGATTTAAAGAAAAGAAAAAGAATGGTATATAAGAACTTCTTATATCAGTATAAGTTTGACTGCAATAACAAAATTGCAGTTCCATCTTTTTCAACGGATAATAGTTTTGCAATTAATACTCATGAATATTAACGATCAAAATCGCATTTATTACATTCTTAAATTATCGTCTGCATTATAAAGAACTTATTAATAACAAGGGGCAAATGGCATTGCACTCTAAATATAACCAGTAATAGATATTTTATATCAAATTCTATGCTTTGTATATAGTTAGACGATGTTATTCGACCCCTGAAGGACTTGAGAACAAGACTATCGCAGAACATTAAGAAAAATTAATCGTCTGTCATCGAGATATTTTACCATTATTGCCATTTCACACCTCGGTATAAAAGAATTCTTCCCGATTTCGTAATTGCAAGATTCTATGAATATTGCATAAGCTTCAAGCTCTGTAAAAACTAGAACCCCAAAATGAGAACATTCACACCTCGCTAATAGCTCACACGCCGAATAATTGCCGCAAAATACTGGCACTTTTAAGGATGGAATGAACGGTAAATCGATGCTAGAATGAATTTAAAGAAGTTGCTTGAGGGTACATATGATATTTTTCCATTTCTCAAGAGACAAATGCAATTTGTAGTGATGTATATGGGCGGCATGTTATATTTTAGAATTTTTTACGACAATCAAATATGAAAGAATATGATTTGTACAGAACAGGATTTTCTCTATATAATGCAATTAATTTACATCTTTCGCAATGAACAAATAATGCATAATATCTACAGTATTATGCTTATAATGTTGAATTGTACATTTAGCGCTTTTCCGGATAACATGTAAAACTATTTCGAAGTTCAGTACCCAATAAACTTATTTCGCGTAAATTAACTTATATTTCGCGCCCCAATTAACTTGTATTTCGCGACAGTTATTAATATTGAAAACATCCGCAATCAGCAATGTAGCCCATATATTAAAATATTTGAATAATAAATTCATCAATTTGGCGTCTTTTCCGTTAATTTAGTGCCATTTTTGCAATTTCAACGATATTTCTATCAATCTGGGATGGCATATCGTCAAGGTGACGCTATTTCGCTAAATTAGTCGCCAGATTTGTGAAATTTATCGCAAAGCGTTTCATACAGACGAAGAGAAGAGTTTTGCTTATATTTAGATGACTATTGGTGAATTGTTGACCATAAGAATACCAATACTATTATACAAGTATTTTCTCTCGTGAGTGGAACGTACTAGATCTATAAGAATGATGTTAGCAAATTTGTCACATAATATTTCATGAAATGTCACCTTATTTTACGATAGTTAATACTTTTTAAATTTTATGTAATATTTTTGATACATTTTTGAGAAAGACGTAAAATATATTGAGAACGGTTCATGCTAACCTTTTAAAGTTTGTGCCATTCGTTTTCTAATAAAAAAAAAATTACATAACAAATGATCATTTATGTAACATTATTGAAATTTCTGATTTTTTAATAATTTTTTCAAATTTTCATTTCGATTGCGTGTAAAATCAATAGGCTTCCAGTATTCACCATTTGTCAAATTGTTCCAAATTTCGTTCGAAACGCTGTATTCGTTCGAGAGATATTGCTTCCACTGACTCACGGACACACACACGAACACACACACACACACGAACACACACACACACGAACACACACACACGAACACACACACACGAACACACACACATGAACACACACACACGAGCACACACACACGCACGCACGCACAAACACATACACACACGCACGTACAAACACACACACTAACCACATACACACACTAACACACTAAACACATACACACACTAACCATATACACACACTAACACACACATACACACTAACACACACATACGCACTAACACGCACATACACATTAATGCGCATACACACTAACACACACACACTAACACACACACACACACTAACACACTAATACACACACAGATATCACCTCAAAAACGTTCAATTCCAATTGAGGTATGCTTGAAGCGTGCTCTTCCTTCGAAAACTCGAATTTTCGATCCCGTCACAATACTTTCCCTATACATATATTATACTATTTATATAAGGAAAGTAAGATATCGTTTCAGTAGAATTTGTGTTTTCAGAAATGAAAAAAAGTTTTGTGCCCGCATGCACAATAGTCACGACAAGAGGTGCAGATATTCCAAATTCTCCGAAAGCATATATATTCATTTTTATTCTACATTTACTAGAACCTGTTACAGATTCCATACCGGCAAATAAATTTCGGGGCTTACTCGCCACTTCCTGGCGCTCTAACTGTCTGTCGCACTCCACGTTTTGTACTGCGGCAAACACAACAGCACATTTAGAATAGAAATTAATGAACGTGCTTTGGGGGATTGAATTTGAAATATACTATTTTAAAGTGACTTATTATATATGTCACTTCAACACAACATTTGTCACATGTAATTTGGATCGGTTTTAGTATTATAGTGAATCCTGTACATGCTTAGACGGAAGCCGAATAAGAACAGTTTATGAACCGATTAAATACCGATTAATAACCTTATGGATATGATTAAATACAGCTTATGGACCATATATACAAAAATTGATTCCAACATGGATCATTCATTCCAACATGGATTTATTAAAAACAATTTTATAGAATAAGTCAGAAGTACACATGAATTTTAACCGAGAGCTTTCATATCTTTCAAATTTTAACTCCAGCTGAAGACTTGGACAACATTTTCCTGCTCAACACTACGCATTCAATGAATTATTACTAATATTGCTGCCGCTGGTATTAATAGGAGTTTCATTTACAATTACTTTTCCTTCAATTATTAAAAAAATTCAATTTTTTTGCATTTTAAATAAAAAAAATGTTGAAATATTTTACAATAAATAAATTACTACTCAATCAACCCCAAACTATCGAATTTCTCTAAAACGTCACATATCTTCAAAGGTGTTATCTAACGGTTTTCAGGGGTATTTTTTCAAGTCCTCATAAAGCATCTGAACCCAACCTTCTACCTTTCCTCCCAGGTAGGCTGTAAAATCGCCTGCTCCCTCCAGCTGTCTTTCAAGGGGGTCTACCTCAACAAGACGTCAGTTTTCAAGGACAAACTTTGCAGTTAATACCGCAAAATAGAGACGCAAAGCACATAAATAAACAGTTTTTTCAGCATAGGGAATTCTTTGGGGATTATAAAACCATATTGAGTCGACCATGTGGTATCAAAGACAAAGGATGTATAGGAGAAGGTTGAGATACTGTGTACAAACAGGACTGATCAAAGAAAGGCGCGAGTCTTGGCGTCTTTATTAAGTTCAGCATTCGCTGAAGGTAATCGACCGCTTCATAAAATATGAGCAGCGAAGGTCAAATGGCTTTTAAATGCAAATGTGAAACATTCTTAAAAAAAACATATTTTCAAAATCAATAAAAAATACCGTATGTGTCTACAAATGATTTTTCCTATAGAAATGAACAGTTACAGATTTTCTGTGACAACAATAAAAATCTGATGTGGGCAACACATGACTTTCCTTATATAATGCAATGAATTTACTACTCTTACAGTTAAAAAAAAAATGTTATTCTTATAGTAGATACTTATATTATTTCCAAGATACTGAATTTTCTTCAATTAGTCGTCATTTTCATTGATTTAGCGTCATTTTTATCCATTTGGCGAGATTTTTGTTAATTTGGCAACAATTAAAAATGTCGCCAAGTTGGCGACATTCCGTTAAATTCGTAGCCAAAATCTCGCCAAGCGTTATGGACGGAGAAATAAGTTATTCTTACAGCAGATAAATGACTATTGGCGTTCAAATACAAAAGTATTACTCAAAGTATCTTTATTCATGAATGGAACGAGCTAGATCCACGAGAATGATGTCACCCAATTTACCGTATGGTATTACATATGAAAAGTGAACATGTTTCTCAATCGGAAATATTTTTTTTTTATTTTATATTATTTTTTGATAATTTTTTTGAAAAATGTGCAATATCTCGAGAACGGTTCATGTTAGCGTTCTAAAATTTATGTCAATCGTTTTCTAATGAAACATTACATAAGAAATGTCTCTTTGCGTAAATTTATTAGCGGTTTTGGTTTTTTGACGATTTTTCCAAAATTTCACTCGAATATTTAGGGGGGTTCTGAACATTCGATTACGCATAAAAACAATAGGCTTCCAGTGTTTACGGATTGTGATTTTTGTACCAAATTTCGTTCGAATCGGTTCCATTCGTTCGTCAGTTATCGTCTCCACACACACACACATACTTTCACACACATACTTTTACACACACACAGAGATATGTTCGAAAATGTTCGATTTGTGATCAGGGGTGCTTGAAACGTGCTATCCCGTCGAAAACTCGAATTCGAATTTTTGACCCCGTCACAATACTTTCCTTATACATTATGTATATAAGGAAAATAATAAATATTTTAGATTTTTAGGAATCAAACTCTCTCTGCACCCTATTTCTACCCATTTGAGCACCTCAGTAGCAGATTTCGAGCCCTCCTGATCCTAAAGACAATATATAAACTAAACCACGAGTTCGACCCAGATCGAAAATCTTCCTGTTTCGGCACGTCCGAATATTGGCGTTATATTTGAAAATAATATTGGCGTTATATTTGAAATATTTCCAATGAAACGCAAAGATGTACTATATTGGCTCAATATTGAACCAATATCAGCTTGCTACTAGGGTAATTGATGTTTTATCAGCACTTTCCAACATAGTTGGAAAGTATTCATGACTTTGTTCATTCTGTCTGTCTGTCTGTCCATTCTCACGGTAACTGCCATAAAAATGACTTTAACAAAACGGAATTTTAGTATGTTATTGAGACGATTTGTGGGACATATGGGAATGAAAACTAATAATATCATCCAATTAGTTTCGAATTTAACCCGGATTGAAGAAATGAAATACATTCTCGAGATTCTTTGCTTCGTACTGTAAAAAATATTGCATATAAAAATATGAAATTTGATACACTTGTAGAAAAAGCTTTGGAAAATACGTTGAAATAAACCGTTTTTATATATATATTGTAGTTTAAGAAATATTTAATGTCAAATTCAAAGACAAAATATTTGAGCTGCGAGTTCGCATCCTGGATAGACTAACAATAGCAAGACCACAAATTTTGGCAAACAGGTACTTACATGGATGAATTTTTGCAGGATGGAGCCTCTTTTTTAATTTCGATGTAGTTTTTGAGATATTTTACTTTTTATGCACTTCTGAAGTGAAATTTTTTTTTTTCGTGTCAGCACGTCTAGCGATTTCTCTGTCTCGTACCGTAAAACTATAGCATATAAAAATATGAAATTAGGTACATTTGTAGAGAAATAATAGGGTAACACGATGAAATAAACCATTTATCGGTTTAAACTTTAGTTTGGCATGAAATAATTCGCGAAGCGAGCTCATGATCAAAGAATTCAGTTGTTGGATTCGCTGGGCTAAGAAAAATCCCTGCTTTTCCTCCTGCGGAAAATAGGCAGGGATAGAAAAGAGATATTTAAAAGTAGAAGTTTTAGAAGAGATGGATATGAAGCGAGCTCTGGGAGAGCAGCGAGTAGGAGGCGAAGCCACCCTAAGAGGGTTGCGCGAGCTGAGCAAGCAGGGGGCAAAGTCCCCTAATCACATAAGATGTGTTTTTGTTGTTGAGACCCAGACCGTCCGACCTACCAGAAAGGTGTAAGGTAACTGTTTGGACGGCCGGGAAGTGCCACCCAATTTAGACCGGAACCCAGTGGGGGAGGCATCCACAGGGACCGTACCCTCCTTCCCCCACCACTAACATGTGTAAAAAAATTTCAGCAAAATACATTGAGCAGTTTTTAAAGAAAAAATCGAAGTAATAATTACGCCCTTGATATATGAAGAGATCGCGTGACTCATTGCAAAAACGAAATATGGCATCCAATTTTTTTTTTCCCCGCTTAATGAAAATCGTGATTTTTAGGGAACGCTTATATTTACATTTAGTTTTGCATCCGTTATAAATCCTCTTTATTTTTGCATATCATATGTGTATCTAAATTCTGTGCCAACGCAATTACAATATTTTTTTTCAAATGATCACTAAACTGATTATTCCCACAACGAAGCCTAAATTTAATGTTATAATATAGCATACAGAATGTAAACAAATCCAGCGATTGTAAGGTGAGTTGTATAAGAATTGCTGAACAATTTTTCATGCAAAATTAGTTACTCTGGAGTCTGGAATATAACTGATATGAATGAAATATTCATTGATTTTACATAGAGAAGCAAACGATTCTTATTTCGATGACGTCATTTAAATAAAATTCATTTTGTTTAACTAGCATTTTCTTTTTCAATGAAGTTTTAAAGTTTTCAAGTATCACAAATTACTGTAGTACTATGATAATTTAAAAATATCAGCGCTGAATGTATCACGTTTTATAGATGATTAAATAAAATTGCATTTCAGTTGGAAAGTGTTTCATAATTAATGCTTTAAGCATGATTGTTTCCTGTTGTTTTGTGACTTTCCTCGATAACTAGAGCGTTATTAACTGTATCTTACTTCTGCTTACACATACTCCTACTTTGAATAGTAAGCTTATGCTACTATCTAGATCTTTTGATCATTCCTGTGTCTTGAAAATACATCCCGAATACATCCTGAAAATATTAAGCTATTCCTTCTGCCTGGCATTAAATTTTGCAAATACAGCCATAGTCATGAAACTCTCTATGAAATATTTAAATCCCCTCAATTTTCTCATTCATATACATATTCTATAGTGTTTAGATCCGCATATCCAATATATCCCAATCATCGAAATGGAAATTAAAATATATATCTGTATCAGATTTCACACCCAAGTGACTTCTTTAAGAAATTTCGTCAAAATTATTTAATTTTTTTTTCCAAGTTGGCAACAGCTTAGTGACGTCGATGAATTGGATGCATATTTGGCTCATCTATTTTCACGATTTCTCAAAAACTATTAATCGAAATTTTGCAAAATTGGGTAGATACGTCACATGTGGGTTACCCTGGGGTACCGACTAAATTTAAGAACAATTCAGGAAAATAATTTGCTACAAAATGGCCAGCAAAAATCGTCAAAATCTGAAATATAAGATTAAATATGCTGAAATATATTAATTAAATGATTTCTTTATACGTAATATTTAACGACAAACGTAAATTTTAACGACAACCTCATTATTCTAGGACAAACCGTTTTAGATTTTTTTTTACTTTTCCTGCAATACATGGTAATGTATAGGGAACGTATTGGAATCATGCCGAAAATCGCAACTCGAGTTTTCAACGGATCTACACGTTTTGACACCTCTAGAATACGATAAAACCATTTTTAGAATGAAGTCTGTGTGTGTGTCTGTGTGTCTGTCTGTCTGTGCAGATTTTGTATCCACTCTAACTAAAAAACTAATGGGGCGAATTTCATAAAATTTGGCAGGGAAGTCACTTGCAGGCGAATCTGGTTCTGATTAGTTTTGGGTACAATTTGGTATAAAAGAACCCGCCTTTTTTTGCGAAATGGTCCGCAAAAGCTTGTATCCACTCTAGCTGAAAAATTAATGGACCGAATTTCACAAAATTCGGTAGATAAGTCACTTGTGGGTCACCCTGGTGCTGATTAGATTTTGGTACGATTCGGAAAAAAATAATCTGCCTTTTTTTTAAAAATGGCCCGCAAAAATCGCCGAAATCTGAAATAAAAAACTACGTATGCTCAAATATATCCATTAAATGCTTGTTTAATACGCAAATTTCAACGAAGAAAAGAATAAGATCAACCCCATTACGCTAGGACTATTCGTTCCCGAGACATTTTTGTCTTTTCGTATTTTCTCTACGTCACCTTTGAAAATAAGTCCAGTTATCAAATGAGAACGAAAATTGAATTAAAAGTAAATTTAATTTAATTAAAATAAACAGAACGTGGATATAAGTCCTGCAAAACATGGCAATGTATTGGAATCATGCCGAAAATCGCAACTCGAGTTTTCGACGGATCTACACGTTTCGAGACCTCTAGAATACGAAAAAACTATATTTAGCGTGACGTCTGTGTGTGTGTGTGTCTGTCTGTCTGTCTGTCTGTGTCTGAGTGTCTGTGCAATGTATGTATCCGCTCAAACTCAAAAACTTATGGATCGAATATCATAAAAATTGGTAGGTATGTCACTTGGGTATGATCCTGGTGCTGATTAGTTTTGGGTACGATTCGTAAAAACAGAACCTACCTTTTTTTGCGAAATGGCCCGTAAAAGTTTCATGTATCCACTCTAGCTAAAATACTAATGACCAAATTTCACAAAATTTGGTAGATAAGTTATTTGTGGGATACTCTGGTGCTGATTAGATTTTCGTATTATTCGGAAAAGAACAACCTGCCTTTTTTTACGAAATGGCCCTCAAAAATCGTCAAAATCTAAAAAAAAGTTACGTATGTTCAAATATATCAATTACATGATTGTTTTATACGTAATTTTTGATGAGGAAAAGAATAAGAACAACTCTATTACTCTAGGACTAACCGTTCTCGAGATATTTGAGATTTTTCACATTTAGTCATGACACTTTTAGAAAAATGTCCATTTACCAAATAAAAACAGAAATTTAATTAATATGCAAATTTAGTTTTATTTTGTGCAATTAAACTCAATTTAATGAATTATTAAAGAAATAAAGAAAAAATGAATTTGAGTCTGCAGGGAAAGTCATGTGCTGCCCACATCAGATTTTTTTTTCTTGAGACGATTTTAAAATACCTAATGATAAAGAAGACGTACTAAAATTGCAAATTGGGTATAATATCAAGTAAAAATCAATGTCAATTTCAGCAATTAAATTCAATTTCATGGTTTATGAATTTGAGTCTGTAAGGAAAGTCATGTGTTGCACAGATCAAATTTTTGCTTTTCCTGCAATACATGGTCATGTATAGGGAAAGTATTGAAATCGTGTGGAAAATCGCAACTCCAAAATCGTCAAAGGATAGGAAAGTAACATCGCAAAAATTATCAACATCTAAAATCGAAAAACAAAAAGTGCTGAAATGTATTTATTGTAAATGCTTATTTTATACGTAATTTTCGACCATAGAACGAACAAAATCAACCCCCATTTATTTCTCTGGAAGAAACCGTTCTCGAGATATAAGGTTTTTTTTTGTTTTTGTTTTTTGTAATTTTAAAGAACTGACGATGCATTAAAATGCATCAATTTGTAGAATTAAAAAATAAATAAAAGCGTATTTAAACTGCAAATTGAATATCATTTCAAATAAGTATCCTTGCCATTTCGAGAGATTAAACCCCGTTTCATGGATTATGAAAGTAAGGAAGAGAAAACAAATTTGAGTCTATAGAGGAAATCATGTGTTGCCATATCAGATATTTTAAAATTTATTTTCTTCATTCATCTATACAAAATATATGCAGTATAGTATTCGAATTAAGTACACATCTCTACAGCGGTTCTTGAGGTTAAAAAGAGCCAATGATTTTGACAAAATAACATTTCTAGCTAAACTACATATATTTTTCAAAACCTTTTTTCAGCATTCACATCAACATAAAAATCTGATATGGGCATCACGTGACTTTCCCTACATAATGCAAGTACTTCACTTCTCTTCAAAGCGAAATGATAATGGACATAATCCATGTCACAATGTTTTTAATGTTGAAAAGTACACTGACATTTGGCGCTTTTATGGATGACAACATGCAAAATTATTTTATAAAATTATTTTGCAATTATTTAAAATTATTTTAATTTTTGTAAAATTATATGCCAAATTAATTTATATTTCGAGAAAATATGACGTGACAATTGAAAATATTGCCAACATCTGCTAAACAATATACTCCGTTATATTAAAGTATGTTAATTAAAATTTCATCAATTTAACGTCATTTTCGTAACTTTAACATCAGTTTTGCCAATTTGGCGATATTTTCGTCAATTTGGCTCAGCATTCAAGAATCGTAATTTTTGATGAGGAAAAGCATAAGTAACCTTTCGTGAGTTCGTGTTCCTCGTTCGCGTTCCTCGTTCGTGAGTTGCCCCAGCAGTTTTTCATCAATTTGGCTCCATATTAAAATGTCGTCAAGTTATCGATAATTCTCAAAATAAGTTGTCAATGCTGCCAAATTTTTCTCCAAATGTTAAATATTTGATGATGCTTACTACTGTTTATTTTTACTTTCCCTACAATATATGGTAATGTATAGGGAACTTATTGGAATCGTATCCAAATGGCAACTCGAGTTTTCGACGGATCTATGCGTTCTGGGACCTCTAAAACAGGAAAATTCCATTTTTAGAGTAGTGGTGTCTGTCTGTCTGTCTGTCTGACTGTGTGTTTGTCCGTGAATTTATGCATCGAATCTAACTCAAAACTATTCGACGAAATTTCACAAAATTTGGTAGGTAAGTTACTCGTGAGTTATCCTGGTGCTGATTAGATTTCGGTATACGGTTTCGGTTTTGAAAGAAAAGAACCCGGCTTTTTGCGAAATAGTCCGCAAAAATCGTGAATAAAATACTACGAATGTAAATATCCTATAAAAATGAAATACTACGAATACTCAAATGTATCCATTAAATGCTTGTTTCATACGTAATTTTTGATGACAAAAGAATAAAACCAACCATATAACTCTATGTTAATCGTTCTCGTCACCTTTGAAAGTACATCCGGTCGCTATATGAAAACGAACATTGAATTCAAATTGGAAATTCAGTGTAATTTCAAATAATTGTCTATATTATTTTCTGCAAATTAACTCACTTTAATGAACCATGAAAGGAAGAAAGAAGAAAGGAACATGCGCTTGTAGGGAAATTCATCTGCTGCCCACATCAGATTTTTTTTTTTTAATAAACGCAATATCGCGAGAACTGTTCAAACTAGAGTTCTAAAATTTGTGCCATTCGCTTTAGAATAAAAGTAGGCGTTTTAATTAATATTTGGGAATGTCCTGATTTTCTCATTGTTCGATGATCTTTTCAAAGATTCTTTCAAACATTTTGGGGTTTCCGATTATTTGGTCGCATTTAAAATCAATAGATTTCTAGTATTCACAGACCGAAAAAAACGTAGCAAATTACGAGCACTCCACTCGTTCGTGAGATAGCGCATATCCTCCCCCCCCCCCCACACACACACAGACATCACCTCAAAGACGGTCGATTCGAATTTATGGAGGCTTTAAACGTGCTCTTCTGTGAAAAACTGAAATTCGAATTTTCGACATTGTTATAGTACTTTCCTTCTTTTTCGACTTGGTTCGGTTTGGACGACCGGGAAGTGCTACTCAATATAGACCGGAACTCAGCGGAGCGGCAATCCACATGGAGCGTACTCGCCTTTTCCTACAACCAAAATTTCGGAAGGACTTACGGATTCACATATTTAATGTGCCCGTAGTCCACGTGAACACGGGAACAGTTTGGGTTGAACCGGGAACCGAACTCGGTTCGTCCGAGTGCAACCCCTGCTCGCTAACCACTGGGATGTTCCACCCTTAATGGGGTTTATTGAACCCTTATCGAGGTTTATGAAATATGCATAACTACTGATAAAAATATTTGTTAGTAATATTGCATGAAACAAAAATGCACGTGTATCAACCTGTTGTATGGCCCAAACGACATTCATCCCCCCCCCCCCCCCGACAGTACTTCCCTTTCTATATATGTAGGGAAACAATATATGAAACTTTTCGCACAAATTGTGTCCAAATCACTTCAGTGGTTTTCGGAGACACGAAGAGCCAACTATTTTGCACCCACACTCGCCCACCCATTTACAAAAGTCATTTCTGGTATCCATGAACTTCACCGATGTATTTCCGTCAAAATTCGATTTACTTTTCTTAGGTTAAGTAAAAATGTTTTATCTACTGATAAAAGCATATCTATCAAGAAATGTGGAACCAGTGTTCAAACTTTTTGGCCGGGGGAAGGGGGAGGTGAATGAAACTCTAGGGGGCAAGTTTCCTATTTCCCCTATATAAATATATCTATATGCTGTCATATAAATGAAAACTAGTTTAACATAAAATGTCTTCATGGGGCGAATAATCGTCCAGATATATATCCGATAGAAGTCACAATCACTATCCCCTTTCCCATACCTTTCTCTAGCTCAACGCGAGAAAAGTAATAATGTTATGAAAATCTTAAAGTTGGAATAATTTGAGTTCTAATCATAAGAATTACTGAAAACATAAACACGAGAAATCAGAAATGTCGATCTTCGCCAGGGTAAACCTATAGACCCATGGCCCGACCAGCGTCTTCCAACATCTATATACTTCCTTCCTAACTTGATTTATTTCGGTGGCCCGGTGCCGATACTTGAGTGTGGGACAACAGCTTAGCTAACAAACATCTAACACCTTTTCGAGGGATCGCCTTCAAAATATTTATTCCCAAATCCCTTTAAGGCAGCATACAATGGATATTCCCAAATCCGTCACAACACACCTTTAGCTAACCGGCAACAGAAACAAGTCCCGCTGTGTTGACATCTCTTTTAGGGTATCAGAATACGGTAGACTGGGATTAAGAAATCATTCGGGGTTTTGGGGGAGACTTGAAGGGGGATTCTTTAAAAAAAGAGGAGTGTATAGGAGATTTGAATAGAAGCATCTTGACTTTTAAGTTTCAATCGTGGTATTTTTTAATATGGGCGGTCTGTTATGCTGCGAGTTACGTTATTTTAGGCATATAAGAAATTCGCTTGAATTGCGTTAGTATTTGTGAAAAATAAGCCCTTTAACATATATAACTTCGCTGTGACGTGAATGTCACATTGCAGAAACGTAACTTGACGTAACAGAAAATGTTACGAAATCACGGTACAGAGACATTACAATGTGACTTCACAACCAAGTTAACTGCGACGTCACGAAGTACCCTGAAAATGACCAAAATGACTTCGCTGTGACGTGAAATTGCCGAGACGTAATGCGACGTCCTGTGACGTTCCAAAGTCACAGGGTGACGTAAATGTTACGTCACTGTGAAAAAAATGCTGTTAGTCCCGACAGTGCCTGTGACTGGGCGTGAAGGTCTACAACGCATCGATGACGGTTCCAACCCACAATGCACCTAAATGGAGGCTTAGGCCTGTCTCGACCGACCCGTGGGCCAGTCTTGAATCAGGGTTCTGACCCATATATTTGATTTGATCGGATTTTTCATAGTGTCTTTCTGTCCCGACCATTCTCGGGATTAGATTTTAAAATTTCAAAGCAGTTCGGGGTGGACGGACTCATTGTTTGAAATTTTTTAAATAAAATTTAATAAAAGGAGTAAAATTATTTTATTGATTTCAACTACATAGAGATAAATGGTTAAAGACCAACTTCTACCTTAATTTGGAACTCAAAAATTGTTGGCATTTTTTAAACATTTTGATAAGCAACTTTTCGTACCTAGACGGAAGGTCAGTGTGCCAGCCACGCTCTTAGATTCAACTTCCCTTTCTTTCGACTCAAACCATCCTATGTACTCGAAGGTGTATAGTATCTGTTTAGACTGCCAGGACAGCGCCACCCAATTTCGACTGGAACCTGGGGGGGGGGGGGATGACATCCACATGGACCATCCCTTCCTTCCCCTGACACCAACCTTTCGGAAAAAACTTTCTGACCCACAGATTTAATGTGCCTATACTCCGCGTCGACACTGGGATAGTTTAGGCACAGCCAGACTCGAACACCGGTCGTACGAGTACAATCCCCGCACGCTAATCACTAGGCTGTCCTACCCTGTGTCAACCCATCAACTCAAGATCAGATTTTCCAAGATTCGGGTCAGATTCAACATTTGAAAAGTTTTTTAGATTCGGGAACTGATACCAGGCCCTCCCATCAGGAGGACACCACTCGAATCACGGGCTTGATCACCCTATTATTTTCGAAAGGTAATATTTGAAAGATTCACCAGAAAAGGAAAATTAAATACAGACAGGATCGTGATAAATGTTTATAGGGGGGGGGGCACAATTTGTATTAGCAACCCTGTTGGTACTGTGAGGTCGGACCGGGAAATAGTCTGAAATTTCGGCCCGGGTAGACCTCGAAACCAGGTAGACCCTTCTCTATGTTCTAAACACCTGCATCACGATGCTAATACGCGGTAGACCGCGAATTGCGCCCCCTTTTTTTTTATCCCATTCCTTTATCGGGACCTCCCTTTTTACAATGCAAGACAAAGCGTGGGGCACTCGAATATTTTTTCTACGCAGGGTTCGATTTTGCAGATGGCTGAAAAAATATCCAAGCAGCTGCTGTCCCTTGCGCATGCCGTCAGTATATTACCGTGACTAAAAAAAGATGTTTTTTAATTGAAAGCCCCTAAACTGTGGGGGGACTATTAGGTAATGGTGCTGATAATAACAAGTAAGTAGACGAGGGCTGGTAAAGAATATATAACGTGAACACGTGACTATCCTTGCAAATAACAAATTTTGATATCGCTGGAAGATAGTAACATATATCTGAAGTGAACTCCACTCGGCTTTCTCATCTTTCTCATATATAAAATTGAAAAATTTATTTTTGCTTTTCCTGCAATACATGGTAATGTATAGGGAAGGTATTGGAATCATACTGAAAATCACAACTCGAGTTTTCGACGGATCTACACGTTTTGGGACCTCTAGCACACGAAAAAATTGTTTTTACAGTGACGTCTGTGTGCGTGTGTCTGTGCAATGTATGTATCCACTCTAACTGAAAATCTAATTGACCGAATTTCATACAGTTAAGTCCTTTGTGGGCTATCCTGGTGTTGATTAGGTTTCGGTACGATTCGGAAGAGAAGAATCCGCCTTTTTTTACGAAATGGCCCGCAAAAATCCCCAAAATCTAAAATAAAAGACTAGATATGCTCAAATGTATTAATTAAATGCTTGTTTTACACGTAATTTTTGACGAGGAAATATATAAAATCAACCACGTTACTCTGAGACTAGCCGTTCTCGAGATATTTTAATTTTTTCGCATTTTCGCTACGCCACCTCTGAAAACAAGTCTAGTTACCAAATGAAACAGAAAATTTAATTAAAAGTGCAAATTCAGTGTAATTTCAAATAATTATAGCTGTTATTTTGTGCAATTTAATGAATTATTAGAAATAAAGAAAAAATGAATTTGAATCTGCTGGAAAAGTCATGTGCTGCCTACAACAGATTATTTTGTTTGTTTGTCTGTTCTATATACAAATCTACAATTTTTAAATGGATTTTCTTTAAAATTGGTGTGGTTATTCTCTACTTCACTGCGAGTAATCCCGCCCATGTTCAGAATTTTAAAGACCAGGAATTTTTGGTCCTTGTCGAGATACTAATAAAAAAAAAAGGTAAAATTAAACCTTCCATGGAAATAACCATGGAAGTAAAGGAATTCAAATTCCATACCGAGTAAATGCCAATACCATTTGAGAAAATAATTCAGGTGGCGCTGCTATAAGATAAGCGCCCCCTGCATTGTATGTATTTCTATTGTGAAAGGCTTACAATATTAATTTAAACCGTCAATTTTGTAGTAATAAATTAGTAGAGCAATACAAATTAAAACTAAAATAATGAGGAATATTCCCACGAATTAAAAACTATTTTACATTTCAGTTTATTTTTATCTCCCTACATTCTGAACCTACAACTGAGAAAAAATACTGATAGTAGGGAATCTTAATTTTAAAATAATTAATAATAAATAATACATATACTCAATAGTATACCTCTCTGTTGTGTCGAATGGGAACAAAGGGCGATTTACTAACACTAGCAACACCTATATATATAACTTTCAAAGCATTATAGCATTTACAAGCGTTTCATCCCCTTCTCTCTAACTCCATGAAAATAATATTATGCAGACGATTTTTTTCAAAAATTTATCGGAAGAAAAATATAGCAATAATGTTTAGCAGCAGAATTTAATCGAATGTGTTTAAACGGCAAACGATTTTTATTCAATTTATACAATTTAAAGAAAGTAATTAATATACGTATATACATTTTATAAATAAACGGTATATATTCCATTTTAGATTGGGTGTTCTTATGGCTTTATGATAGAAAATTACGGAAATGGTTGATATTTAAATATTAAGTCATCTGAATTACTTTGGTAACGATTTTTCAAACTGATATATTTTCTATTGTGTTTGACCGATTGTTGGAATAGGATAAAATAGCACAGACTCTTTTACAGCGTCATTATTTTGTCGCATGTTGAACACACTTAATGGACACTCTCTAAACGCTGAAAATCATGAAAAAATCATGCGCGCAGCAACATGATATCATGCGCGCAACAACATATTATCATTTTATCGACAAGAAAAAAAATGCATGTAAATTATAATTATTTTTATATATTATTTCTCAGTGTTCAATTATTTTTTTATTTTTATTTTAAAAATATTGGTTTTCTTAACCCTAAAAATTTCATTTCGATAACTTCAATATGTTTTATTTTATAAACGTTTAAACTTCTCTTGATGTTATCAACATTCTCGACTTTTAAGAGTAGAGTGTACCATTAATATTTTTTTTTTAATTTGTTTGCAAATGGGACTGGGCTATTTTATTCTTCGATATGCCTGTGAAGATAATTTTGTATAGTGAGAACATACAGTTTTTTTTTCCTTTTTATTTCGGCGGGGGGAGGAGGGGGGGGGGGTAATTAAATATTTTAATAGAATTTTTTAAAGACCAGTATCTTTTAGAATACTGTTAAAATTTTCACATATTTTATATCAAGAAGAACCCCGTGTATAAAAGTGAGCTATTAAGCACAATTAAGTACACTGCTAAGTACATTTATATTTCATATTTTTACGTTCATTTGTAGCAGAATCAGTATTAGCTATATAACTACCAATGTGCTGAAACTTATTGTTCTGCATAAGAAAATTTAGTTAGAAAATCTTGATTTTCAAACAATTTAAATTCTATTCTAATCGTGGGAATTACGCAAAATTCTAGAAATTTCGATTTTTACTCTTACTATACATAGTAGGGAAAGTATTGTGATGAGGTCGAAAATTCGAATTCAAATTCAAATTTTCGACGAAAGAGCATGTTTTAAGCATTCCTAAACTCGAATCGAATGATTTTGAGGCTGACACGTGTGTGTGTGTTCGTCCATGAGTCTATGGACGCGATAATTCAGGAATGAATAGAGAGTTTAAAATATAATTTGGTAAGATTTTAGCAATCAGTACAGAAGGGAACCTTATTGATTTCAAACGCAACCGAATGTTCAGAAGACCACTCCATTTTTGAATAGATATTTGAAAAATTCATTAAAAAAATCAGCACTTTCAATAAAAATAAAAAATGATCTTTTAAGAAGTAACTTTTCATTAGAAAATGAATGACGCAAACTTTAGAACGTTTGCACCATTAATGAACCGTTCTTGAGATAGTGTGCGTTTTTCGCATAAATTCATTAAAAATAAAACATCCTATAAAATTAAAACTGTAGTAAGTATCGTCAAATGTGTTAACTTTCCACATGCAAAAGTTTACAAAGTCATTCTCGTGAACCTAGATCGTTCCATTCACAAGAGAAGATACTTTTTTCAATAGTTTTGTATTTTAATATCCAATAATTTGCCAAAAGTCATTATTATTTCATGAAATTGATATTATTTAAATGTCAATTACATTCTCAAGAGTATTTTTTAAGTGAATATGAATAAGTGATTTGTTTGGACTAGTAGGTTACCAGAAACGCCCAATTTCGATTGATGTGGTATTAATTTCGATGAATCATTGTGTTGGGGAACTTGTACACCATTATTTCGTTGAAAAAGAAGGGTAAATTATATACATATATATATATATATATATATATATATATATATATATATATATATATATATATATATATATATATATATATATATATATATATATATATATATATATATATATATATATATATATATATATATATATATATATATATAAATCTGTTGACATTTTCCTCCTGGGCCTAACATATTATATTCACAAAAAATATTTTGGTAACATGTTTTTCATGTCAACTGATTCACCGAATTAAATTTATTTCCTGCGCTTACTATTAATTAAATGCCTACGCATTTTTGTTTGGATTTTGCAAGGGAGAATAAATAGGCCATTTTGGTTTAATTCGTGAAGTCGCCCAAAGTTATTGCCATTGATTTGACATCACTCAAATTCCGTATTTATGTGATGTTAAATTAATGCCAATAGCATTTTGATTTAAACTTGCATATCAATGAATGAAAAAATGCTTTCTAAATTTATCAGAAATAGCTTTGTGGTGTGTAGGGAAATTCATGTACTGCCACATCAACATTTGTAAAATACCATATGCCCCACATACGAATCAAATCGAATCAAAAGCAGGATATATGTTGCAACTCAGACATCTATCACAAAAGGATTATTGCGAAAACATCACTGGCAACAGAGAGAGGGAGTCAATAATCGTCTGGTACCGTATGAGCCGCCAAAAAAAATCAAGTCCAGATCAACTGCATTCGTTTCGCCTTTGACGTTGAGATTGACGCAGAACTTTGACCCCAACAACGCAAAAATACAGCTGTATTCGCCACGCGGGCGCACATACACCACTAGATACACCTTTGGATATAATGATAGATCACGCCTTAATAACGAACGAGAACAGTTGTAAAAGACAAAAACAGAGGAAAATCTATGTGTCTAACACATGCCCTTTCTCAACAAACTAAAAAACTTCGATTTGAGGAGATAGCAATAATAAACTTACGGTTGAAGTATGACTTGATTTCACTGAAAATTAATAAAATTGTTTTTACAGATATAAATTTGCATGGCGAATTTCACGGAAATTTTTCGATTTTTTCAAGAGACATCGCGTTTCCTCTCGGAAAAAATAAAATTATAGTCCAGTAAACTTCCGTTAATCCGACATCCAATGGTTCGATAGTCCGGCACACTGCTCGAATAACATTCGGACTACTCAGTTGTACTGAAGTAAATTTACTATAATGGACAAAATAATTTTATATGCATATCTCTGTTTACTGAAGCTTACCTTATAATTTTTTAGATTAATTTAAATGTTCTTTTACATAGTATACAGTGTAATTCAGTTTGTGCAGCGTTTTAAACAAACAAAACTCCCATTTAATTTTATTTAATGTGCATTATCAAGTTTTCAATAAAGGCTTCCTATTTTTTTACATTTTAGTTTGGCATTCGATAATCTATCAAAAATTAATATAATAAATAAAAAACAATATTTATATATATGTGTGTGTGTGTATTTTTCTTTTAATCATTTTGCTGCTTTGCAAAATAATAAGAATGGTATAAAAAATTGCTATATGTAAATATAAAAATAGCTTTCTACACATTAAACCAATATATATATATATATATATATATATATATATATATATATATATATATATATATATATATATATATATATATATATATATATATATATATAAACAATCAATCGATGAAAAACAATGAACAATGAACCATTCCAAAGTAGTCAAAACATGACCACAGTAGGAATTAAGCTTAAAGAATAACCAATGAGCATGAAAGGGTGTTGAAAAACACATTTAGAAGAGCAGCAATTATAACAAATAACACATTAAGAATGCTGTAAATCAAAACCCTATAAGAATACTGATTTTAGAAATCAATGGAAAGAAAAGTCGGCTGAGGTTTACTTTGTAGACCGATTGTCTATCGTCTTTCGGGATGAAAATGGAGGAGGGGGAAATAAATGCTGAACCCGAAAAGAAATTTGATTTTGAAGATATTGAAAAAACTTTTTTTCTTTCTCTCCCATGAAAGCAACTCTAGTGAACTTATAAGAGGTATCATTAAAGCAAAATTAATAATAGTTCAGAATTAAAGTGACTGAATGGAAACTTCGATGAAGTCAAACTTATTTTAAACAATTCAAATTATTATAGCTGTTTCGTTACAATTTTTTATTTTTGCATGGGGAAAAAAAGGGATTTTTATTTCCCTTTCAGTGTGTGAGTTATGATAAAACACATCCGTACGTCATTTTAAATGAAAGTTCCAGAAAAATAATTGTAAACAGGCCAAATTATCAGTGATGCACCTTTTGTGGTTGGATGAGGCCCTCCGAGCAAAACTGACTAAGTCCCAAACATTTGAAATCGCCCCCTCTCTATAGCGGCATAAAAAATACAATTTTAAGACTCATTTCTAAAAATATTTAATTTTCAAAGATTTATTCAAATTCCCTATTCATAATTTACATCCTAAATCAAAGCCGAAGTTGACAAAATCTATCCTCCGTTTACACCGTTAACCGTCCGTGACGTCAGAAAGGTTTCCAAACGGACCGTGCAACGACAGACAAAAAGAGATGCTTGATAAAAGATTCACCTGCTGGGGCGGACCGGACCGATAAAAATAAAAGGACACACCAGATGTTTTTCTGCGCTTGGATTTTTCGACTAAATGCCTAATTAGTTCTTATGGCCGCATGTAATATTAGTGACACTCTTGTAATGAACGGAGCGTGTAACCAACAATGGTGGGGGCCCGGTGGGTGACTTTTGGGTGTCTCACTGGCACCGCCCTTTTTTTTTTCTTTTTAAGAATTATTTTAGAGCTTTGTAACGGCATTTTGTACTCAAAGTAAACAGATAGTTATTAGAGATAATTTTGGACTCAATTTTGAGTATTCAAAGATCCGAACAATTGCATGTAAAATAGAGCTTGTATCCGCCCGAGCCCGAGACGTGTTTTTGAATTTCGCACACAAATACTACTAATTAATTCCTATTTGTGAAAACGTACGATTAAATTGGGATGTCAAACGCAAAAAGAAAACACTTAGTTTGAGCGAATAAACACAAGAAAAACATAAATTTGAAATAGAATAGGGGTTGTAAAGAAATCTAGTCCCTGATAGGATTTGAACTCTGGGTCTTCTAACAAGCCTGACGACGCTCTAACCGCTGAGCTACTGGCACTGAATTATTTTCTTTTTTCTTTCTTTATGTGCAAGTGCTATACTTTTAATACGTTTCTTTGAATGTTTGCAATGTCACATTTCAGATAGAATTTCCTGCCATTAATGACTTTGGCAATTGCTTTGAAAAATAATAAAGAAAACCATATCATGAAAATGAGTGTCCATTAAATAGAGTTTAATTAATTTGCCATAAATCTCACTAAATATGAAAATGTATGAACTATAATTGTTTAGTTTCTCATTTTAAATTATTAATGCAATACAAGTGGTACTCACGCCGTCTATATATGAGTATTGTAAACAAAACATAAATTTAAGATTTTAATAATAAATATTTAATTATCTTAAGATAGTAATTTCGAACAAAGTTAAATTTCAATGAAAAAGAATTGAAAAACTAATTTTGAGATCTCCCCGTGACATTAAAGAGAAATAAAGTCCCTATATGTAGAATATCAACGAGAAAGAAAGAAAATGTTTTAGAAAAATAAAAGTTAAAATGAAATACACAAATTCAAATTAATTAAATTAATAATGCATAGGTAAAGTAGTCAATTAAATATACCTAAATAAAGTAGTCGAACATGAATGCATTTCGTGCACAAGCAAAACAAAAATTGATGAAAAAAAATAAAGAAGAATCGTGACGTCTTACACAGTGAGTATTCTGATTGGTCAGTTATAGTCAGGAAATTACGATTTTTGCGGTTGCCAAAGTTCGTTCAAGAAGTTGTAAACAAGAGATTGTACCATTCTACTTCCATTGTACACGATGCAACTTCGCACAATAAATTGACGGTTCAATTTATTGATTCAAGTTTTTTCATGGTGTACAGGGGCCTTTACTATACAGGGTGTCCCAAAAAGATTGAAACGCGCTTTAATTCTTTACCTGTTGGAGATAAGTGAGCAATGTAAACTGCAAAATTGTTGAAAGTGAGATAGGAAATAAGACTACGTTAATGAAATAGTCCTCCCAGTCATTTTCAAAAAGTTCCACTTTTTAAATTTTTATACGACCCCCTCAGACAAATTTGGTCAATCAGAAAATTTTTATTTTTTAATGCAACAAGATCATTAAAAAAAACCGCATATCTGTATCTTTAAAATTGAGTGAGTTATATTTAATTTAAAATTGAACATTGTGAATGGGGACCATATATCAAATTAGAAATGTAAATATGTGATATATCACAAAAAAGATAAAACTGGATGATAATACATAGGAAACATTTTTACGAATTCCGTGTAGGCTCAGGATGCAATTACGGATTCTTATGTACTTTTCAATAACTAAGTAATTTTTCAAGAATTAAGTACTTTTAAGTACTTTTTTTATCTGAACAATTCCCATCGTCAATTTGTTTATGATTCCTATTTTCACTGATGAAACAGTCTTTCAATAGTACGGAAAAGTGGCATAAGTCAAATTTTTCCTTTATCATAATTCAGTTGATTTTAAAGATACAGATATGCGGGTTTTTTCACTGATCTTGCTGCATTAAAAATAAAAATTTCTGATTGACCAAATTTGTCTAAGGGGATCGTATAAAAATTTAAAAGTGTAACTTTTTGAAAATTAATGACTATTTCATTAACGTAACTATAAATTAAAGACTATTTCATTAACCTAGTCTTATTTCCTATCTTACTTTCAACATTTTTGCAATTTACATTGCCCACTTATCTCCAACAGGTAAAGAATTGAAACGTGTTTCAATCTTTTTAGGACACCCTGTATTCTAGCTCAAATCGCATTGCCTCATTAATAATTTTTCTTAAGTAAAAGAAGCCTATAAAAATATGCTATTTTGCACCTTCAAATAACATGCAATCGGTATATAATGATCTTAAAATAAAAACTTAACTAAGAGGAACTATCAAAATTTTCTTAGAAGTCTCAAAAACTTCAAATTCTAACTCAATCACAACCTCCTCTCCCTATTGTCTTAAAATTTACATTACTTTTTTATGAGGTCCATATTGGAAGACTAAATCCAATCCACCATTCGGTCATACTTGTTCCCCCTCCACCCTTTTCTGAAATTCTTGTTACGCCCAGGGCCAACGCCACAGGTCCTACGCCACAGGCCTCCGGGGTCGCGGCCCTGGGCTCCAAAATTTTAGGGACTTCTAAATTTTGTTTGTGACAAATTTTAAGCAGAAATAATTTTTACATTTTAAGAAGAAAAAAAATACTCATGAAGTAAATCTTCCTAAAATTAAAATATAAAAATAAAATTAAGACAATAATTCATTGAAAATGATTTTTCTTCTAAAATTTCATAATGTAGGCATTTTGTACAAATATGTCAATATTTTTAGATACCATACATTCTTTTATTTCTTAATATATATATATATCTTTGAAGTAAAAAGTATAGAAGTGTACATGTATAAAACGGACTTCGACCCTGCGGTCCCGGGTCCCCACATTTGGTATATGATGATTGTTTGTGTGATCAGAGTGCATGGGGGCCCCGAAATATCACCAGGCGTGGGCTCCTCTTTGGCTGAATCAGGCTCTGGCTATGCCTATGAAAACACTTATTTGTTTGAAAGACAAAAAACGCAATTCGTTGTTTTATGTATTTCAGTAAGCTTTCACGGAGTGTGTGTTATCAAACAAACAAAATCAATTCCAAGAACGCAGTTTCACATCGTGGAATCAAACTTTTAAGAATTTCGCTGAGCTCCGAATCTGATCCTGAATTCAGTTTTCATCCTATTTCCCTACACAACCACTGAAAAGCAAATTTTACATTTGAGACAAATGGTATAAAATATCAGATTGCATTTATAGATCAAATGGAGCAAAGGAAATATTTCTCGCAGCAAACAACTCAACTCAGCATTGGAACCGAACCATGGAGTTATTCAAAGGTTTTAAGACCAACTTTTAAGATAAAACAAAGCGTATTTTACTGAAGCATTCATTCGCAGAAATTTCACTTGCTTTATTTATTCCCTATTTGTCATCGCACATCTGCAAAACCGCCAATCTAAAATTCTTCTAAGCTGACAATTCCAACGATAAAAGACTCCAATTGAGCTCGGAAATCGTCTGACAACAATAACGAAAAAAAAAATCTGTTGTTGCCAGTACGTGGCTTCCCAGGTTCAAATTATTTTTCTCTTTTTTTTTCTTCTTCCATAATTCATTAAATTGAATTTAATTGAGCAAAATAAGACACGGATAATTATTTAAAATTAAACTGCATTTGCAGTTTTACTTAAATTTTCGTTTTCCTTTGGTGACTAAGGCGTATTTTCAAAGCTGGCGTTGCAAAAATTCTAAAAACTTAAATATCTCGAAAACGGTTAGTCACAGACTAATAAGATTTGGCTTATTCTTTTCGACGCCACAAATTACGTATGCGACACGCATTTAATCGATACATTTGAGTATACGTAGTCATTAATGCATTTGAGTATATAAAGTAATAATTTCAGAAGAAAAGGCAGGTTTAGCTTTTCCGAATCGTACTAAAATCTAATCAGCACCAGGTTAATCCACAAGGGACTTGCCTACCGAATTTTGTGAAATTCCGTTGAATAGTTTTTGAGTTAGAGTGGATACATACATTGCACAGTCATACACAGACAGAAGACAGACGCACACACGGACGTCACACTAAAAATAGGCCTTTCGTGTTCTAGGGCGCCCAAAACGTGTAGATACGTCAAGAACTCGAGTTCCGATTTTTGAAACGTTTCCAGTACTTTTCCTATACATAGAAAATGATAAATGAATGAATAAATGAAAATCTGATGTGGGCAGCACATGACTTTCCCTGTAGACTTGTATTCACCTTCTCTTTATTTTAATTAAATTTAATTCACTTTTAATTCAATTTTCGTGCTCATTTGGTAACTGGACTTATTTTCAAAGGTGGCGTAGAGAAAATACGAAAAAACTAAAATATCTCGAGTACGGCTAGTCCTAATGTAATGGGGTTGGTCTTATTCTTTTATATTTGAGCATATGTAGTTTTTATTTTGGAATTTGACGGTTTTTGCAGGCCATTTTGCAAAAGAGGCAGGTTATTTTTTTCCGAATCGTACCAAAATGTGATCAGCACCAGAATAACCCACAAGTGACTTATTTATAGTCTATTAATTTCTGAGCTAGAGTCGATACAATTTTTGCAGGCCATTTCGCAAAAAAAGGCGGGTTCTGTTATCCCGAATCGTATCCAAAACCAATCAGCACTAGATTCACCCACAAGGGACTTGCTTATCTACTCAATTTTATGAAAATCGGTCAATTAGTTTTTTAGCTAGAGTGGATACAAAATCTTCATAGACAGACAGACACACAGACACACACACAGACGTCACGCTAAAAATAGTTTTTTCGTATTCTAAAGATCTCGAAACGTGTAGATCCGTCGAAAACTCGAGTTGCGATTTTCAGCATGATTCCAATAATTTCCCTATACATTACCATGTATTGCAGGGAAAGTAAAAAATAATAATGTGGACAAAAAATGACCTTCACTACAGAATCTCTTTCTTTCTTTCATAATTCATTAAATGGAATTTAATTGCCCAATGGAGTTTAATAGCAGACTTTTTTTGGGCCCGCAAATATCGTGAGAATCTGAAATAAATGATAAAACTTGCTGAAACATATTGAATATGTGTTTGTTCTTTAAGTAATTTTTGACAAAGCTAATAGGCCTGACCCATGATTCTAGAATAAACCGTTCTCATGTTATTCTAGATTTTCCTCTTTCTTTTTGGGGAATTTGGAGGAGCTGGAGAAGTTTTAAAATGCATTAAGTTGCCAAATGAAATGAAGATGCATTATAAATACAAATCGGATTCAATATCAGAAAAGTGTGCATGTTATTTTCTGCATATAAACCCAATTTAATGCATCATGACATAAAATATAAGAAAACGAATTTGACTCTGTAGGGAAAGTTATTTTATGCCTGCATCAGAGTTTTAGTTTCATTCCAGGGCGATTTGATGTATTGCCATAGGCAACGTTACAAAAATGCGAAAATTCTGCTGTCTGTTAGTCAACACAACTGTTAGTCAACACAACTGTTAGTCGTGGATAAATTTGGTTGGACTTATTTTTTTCGTCGTTAGAAATTACGTATAAAACAATCATTTAATTTAAACGTTTGACTATATGCAGTCTTTTAATTTAAATTTTGACAATTTTTGCGGGTCATTTCACAAAAATCTTATTCTGTAAAAAAAATTTTACAGTCAAGCTGTAGTTTGCTGTAGCTATATATATCAAATTATATGCATATAAAAGTTACTACTGAGAATAAAAATTAAAAATAATTCCAAAAATTTTGATTTAGTACATTTGCGCAGAAAAAAAATGTATTTATGTATGTATGTACATATGTGTGTGTGTGTGTGTGCAAATCTAGTTATTCATTAGCCCTGAATTTTGTGTTTTAATAACACATCTGTAAAAGAAAGCATTCAATTCTATTCAGTATTTGTTGTTGTATAGGATGGTTTTCTCAATTAAAAAACTAAAAGTAAAAAATTGCTATATACATATACAAAAATATCTTTCTACACATTAAACCAACTTTATTTCATTGAAGGTCATAAACCTTTTCCATTTAAAACTGAAAAACAGCCTAAAAGACCCACACCCAACCCGGAAAAAAAATCGTACAATCGACAATAAAAATATGACATTCAAAAACTCCTTTAATATATACTCCGATAAAAAGATTTTACCCTCTAATATCAGTCAACTTGTTCAGAAACATTATTCTTCAAAATTGCGCTATTTTCTATCAAGCGTACTTCAACTTCGACTTCTACTCTTTAGCGGATACAAGATCGTCTGCTTTTTAGAATTTTTGTTACCACGATGCGGGAGGGAATCTTGATAAGAGTCTCGGGATGCTCTTGACTGAGCATAAGTTTTGAGGGAATGTGTTTATAGGCCGGAAGATTTTCTCATTTCGTTTAAGATTTAAAGAAAGATTTTGTGTGCTACGAACACTAAACTACAAATAATTGGAGCAGAAAATTCAACTTACGCAGCTTCTGAGAAAATTTAGAATCGAATGTTTTAAGTACTTTGCACAGAAATACCATATTTTTAAAGAATGACACAAGGTCAAGTAAGTTCATTCGTTTGTAAAGCTCACTCATTGACCGTTTAAGTTGGGGTAGATGGTAGTTTTTTTTTTGTGTGTGTGTGTGTGTGTGTGTGTGTGTGTGAGGGTGAAAATTTGACATATATTTTGCTATGATTTTGATTTTGATTAAATGAACAGGTTTTCGTACTTTTAAATGGGAATTACTTCAACAATTGCATGTAGTTAATATAAAAATATTACTATTCTATTAATAGGCATCTTGGCGGATTTTCAAACATGATATTGAAGATCTCATAGTTCGAAAAATAAATAATAGTACGCGAGATTATTTTTTAACTAAAGCCACCATAAACATTTTTTTGCAATAAAGTGCACTGAACTTTAAAACCTTGAAAATATTTTACAAAAACGCATTTTTAAAAAATCATATATGTTCATTTTCAGATTTTTAGTATTTTTAATTTAAAGTATTTTTACTTTAATTTCTTAAAAACCAAAATTTTATATTGTATATATATATAATTAATGAAGAATTTTCATTTTACTTGTGTTATATATACCTGAGATTGATCATTAATAGAAAATGTTCTGTATAGCAAAGTGAAAAGAAGATGGACTAAAATGTAAATGTGACATCAAAAATATTATACGACAAGCCGTTGAATATTTTAAAAAAACATGATAAGTAAACATTATAAATAAAACAGGTAAAAAATACTCCTTTTTTCCTGTTCCATATATAAGTTAAGGAATGGAATAATAATTACATGTGGTAAAGATGGGTAAAAAAAAATTTTGTAGCTACACATTTAGATGAAAGTATTTTTATAAATCATATATGTAATGCAGGTACTTAAGGTACTAATCCCCTTGTTACCTGCATAAACATACATGCTGTAAATGCAAGAAATGTGTTTAAGATGAAAAGTTACAAAACAGAAACATTGTTTTGCACGATGAGCTAGGCCTTTTCTAGCTCCCTTCGAAATCTAAAGTCTATACTACCCAGACCGTCCGATCGACCAGAAATTGTAAAGTAGTTTGGACTACCGGGAGAGAACAACTTAATTTAGACTGAAATCCAATAGACTTGGAGTTTGAATAACACCCAAGCACATTGGATCGGAAGAGCCCTTGGACCGTGAGCAAAACTCCAAATCATGGAGGTAAAGATTCATGTTGGAAAAACGCCAAAATCGTTTGAGACAGTGATTTAGGTTGGCAGATGAACAGCCCAGTGGTTAGAGCACGGGGATTGAACTCGGTGGACCCGATTCCCGGCTCTGCCCAAACTGTCCCCGTGTTCACGCGGAATACACGCACATTAAATATATGGGTCTGAAATTCCTTCCGAGAGGTTGGTGGTAGGAAAAGAAGGGTACGTACCCTGTGGATGTCACTATGTTCCGGTCTATAAATTGGGTGGCACTGTCCCGACCGTCCTAACAGTTACCTGACACCTTCGAGTAGGTCGGACGGTCTGGGACGAAAGGAAAGAAAGTAATTTACATTAATTACAATTTGGCTATCTAGGGCGGAAATACCAAGTGACCATCTTAACATGTTCCAGTGCATCATAATTATAAATTCCTAAGGAAAGATAAACTCTATATATAATAATAAGATATAATTAATAAGATTTGAATTCCAGATCTTATGATCCGTGGTGACCCCCCATCCTGTAACACTATTTGAATCCATAATTCCCATCCATACTTTCTAACACCAACGGAAGTTATCCCTCTGTTTTCGATAAACATCGTTTTCTTGACTCCTAATACGCGTGGGTTACAACAATCGATAAGATAAAAGCATCTATGGATGATCATTTCCTCTATCCCTTTCACTAAAAAACAAAAAGAAAGCCCACAGGTGCCTTTTTAAATTAATCTCCCTGCACCGGAAATTCCGGTGCACCAGTTATATGTCCGACATCACGCTAAAGCTACTATACGCCAATACCCGGTCATTACAATACCTTTTGTTTCCTTTACACGCGAGCCCTGTGTTTATTTGCACCATTAGCCAAGACATGCTCACACACCATTTATAATAACCGTAATAACTTTGGAGTCTGGCTGCGATTGCATCGGTGGCGATATTAAACGTTTTTAATTATTCGGTGGTTTATTTTCGACGCTGTTTTAGAATAAATCTGGATATTGATTTTTTTTTTTTTTTTTTTTTTTTTTTTTTTGCTTAGCAGAATTTCTGTGTTAATGTATGGAGTGTTTGGAAACACCTGAGTGTGTGGGAAGAAAGCCAGGTGACAGTGATATTTTGACGGGATCCATATAGTGGCGTTTTGTTGTTATGTAATGTCGTTCTTGTTGGCACGCAATGGCTTGAATTATTAATAGATATAGCGACAGGAAAAATAGATCAATTTATTGTTTTATGATATGAAGCAGAACTATGGAACCAGTGGGGGGTACTGCTGCAGCTCCTGAATGACTGAATGAAATAAATGTAGTTGAAACTAACAAATGTACCTGACGTTGCTTGTAGTATACGTAAGAATAAATTCGAAAAATGTTCAAAATATTTCCGTTGATAAAATTATTAACTTCTTGAATTACGAAAAGTGCATAACATGGCGGTAAAAAAAGTACTTAAAGCACCCATGTTGGGAAAACGCCAAAACCATTTCAAGACCATTCAGGTGGTGCTGTGGTGAAATAAGTCCCACTGCATTGTATGAATTTCTGTGTCATAAAGCTCGTTTTAAAATATTAAAATAAATAATATTTATTTAAACTGTTAATTTTGCAGAAACAAATTATCATTTCGGTTCAAATTAGATCTCAATAAAAGATATTCCTACGTATTTAAATTTATTTTACCCTTCAGTTTTTTTTATTCCCTTATATTCTATACCCTGTCCTACAACTAAGAATATTTATTGCTTCTACTCATAAGTATAGGAACTTTAATTCAAAAATAATAAAAAATATGTTATACAATAGATGGGACTTTACTAACGCTAGTGACACCTAGATATAATTCTCAAAACATTATGGTATTTTCAAGATTTTTTATTGTTAGGAGTTTTGTTGCCTTTTTTCCAACTGTATGGTTTATAATCTCTGCTCGGTAGAAAACTTCATCTGTGTGTAATTTCTCTACTGTATTTAAATCCAAAGCAGGGGACATGCTGCAAGTAACTTCAAAGTTTTTGATGTTAAACTGTTTTACTTTCTACTTAACTTTTTTTTAAAGGAATTTGTCTGCTGTGATTTCATATACTTCAATTTGGATAAATTGTAGATATTTTTTTTATAATGATGTATATTTGTATTTAGAACAACATATATGCATTAAAATGCATCGTAGTGTGTGTAATAAAATTTGCTATAACTATAAAATGTTTCTATAATTTGTTTCAAAGGTAATATGTTACGTTTATAGCTATTTCATACAGTATTTAAACTATAATAAATTAATGGTTTTTTATTACTTTCCCTGCAATACATGGTAATGTATAGGGAAAGTATTGGAATCATACCGAAAAACACAACTCGAGTTTTCGACGGATCTACAAGTTTCGAGACCTCTAGAATACGAAAAAACCATTTTTAGCGTGACGTCTGTATGTGTGTCTGTCTGTGTGTCTGTCTATCTGTGTGTCTGTGTAATGTATGTATCCACTCTAACTCAAAACTAATGGACCGAATTTTATAAAATTTGGTAGATAAGACTCTTGGGCGTAACCCGCCTTTTTTTGCGAAATGGCCCGCAAAAATCTAATGTATCCACTCTACCTGAAATACTAAATCACCAAATTTCACAAGATTTGGTAGATAAATCACTTGTGGGATACTCTGGTGCTGATTAGATTTTGGTACGATTCGGGAAAAAAACAACCTGCCCTTTTTTACGAAATGGCCTGCAAAAATCGCTAATATCTAAAAAAAAAGACTACGTATGTTCAAATGTATCAATTAAATGCTTGTTTTATACGTAATTTTTGATGAGGGAAAGAATAAGAGCAACTCTATTATTCTAGGACTAACCGTTCTGGAGATAGCGGAGATTTTTTGCATTTTTGATATGCCGCCTTTGGAAAAATGTCAAATTACCAAATAAAAGCAGAAATTGAATTAAAAATGAAAAATTTGTGTTATTTTGTACAATTAAACTCAATTCAATGAGTTCTTAAAGAAATATAGAAATAATGAATTCGCGTCTGCAGGGAAAGTCATGTGCTGCCCACATTAGATTTTTTTAAATAATAAATGTTCACCCTGAGAATTCAATTTTCTAAGTTGGCAATTAATTAGTCTAATCTACAAATGGAAACCAGTATCGCCCATCGGGACAAAAACTGAATTTGCATAACGGCATTAAAATTATTTTATCACACGAAAGTAGATTTTAACCCACAACGAAACATCCTTGTAACAGTTTGACTTGTTACATTACAGTAACGTCATGTTACATTACTGCAACGTCAAATCCACGCTACAGTGAAAGCGATTATTTTATATTTTTTTTCCTCTATGCAACGTTGGTATCATAAACGTTGCAGTAAAAAAAAAATCTGATGTGGGCAACACATGACTTTCCCTACAGTCTCAAATACATGTTCTCTTTATTTCTTCAATAATTCATTACATTGAGTGCACAAAATAATTATTTGAAATGCCACTGAATTTGCTCTTTTAATTCAGATTTCATTTCATTTGGTAACTGTTCGTATTTTCAAAGGCAGCGTAGCAAAAAATGCGAGAAAACCAAAATATTTAGAGAACGGCTAGTTCTAGAGTTTATCTTGGGGTTGATCTCATGCTTTCTTCATATCTAACTTTCCTAAAAATTCTACTTTCAAAAATCTCCTTTCTATTCCTGTCTGTTTTCTACAGGAGGGAAAAGCAGGGAGTTTTTTTAGCCCAGGGAATCCAAAAACTGAATTCCTTGATCATGAGTTCGCTTGAGCTATTTCATGCCAAACAAAAGTTTAAATCGATAAATGGTTCATTTCATCGTGTTACCCTATTATTTATCTATAAATGTGCCAAATTTCATAGTTTTGTATGTAATGATTTTTACGGTACGAGACACTAGACGTGCCGATACGGAAAAAAGAGTTCACTTCAGAAGTGCATATAAAGTAAAATATCTCAAAAACTACATCGAAATTAAAAAAAAGGGCTCCGTCCTGCAAAAGTTCACCCATGTAGGTGCCTGCCTGCAAAAATTCGTGGTCTTGCTATTGTTAGTCTATCCAGAACGCGAACTCGCAAATCAAATGATTTGTCTTTGACTTTGACATTAAATATTTCTTAAACTACAATATATATAAAAAAAAAATTATTTCGGCGTCTTCCACAAAGCGTCTTCTACAAGTGTACCAAATTTCATAATTCTAAATGCAATAGTTTTTGCGGTACGAAGCAAAGAATCTCAAGAAACGAGAAATTTGTCAAACAACGGCGGCGGCCTCAGCTACTTTTTTTTTAATATAGAGAGATAACGATCTACATTGAGTTTAATTGTATAAAATAACACTGAAATTGCATTGAAATTATACGTAATTTGCATTTTTAATATAATTTTCGTTTTTATCTGGTAACTGGACTTATTTTCAAGGGCGAGGGGGGGTGTAGTAAAAATGTGAAATACTAATATATCTCGAGAACGATTAGATTAGACCAACCCCAAGTTTAATGGGGTTGGTCTTATTCTTTTCATCGTCAAAAATTACGTATATAACAAGTCTTTAACTGACACATTTGAATCATATATAGAATTTTACTTTAGATTTTGACGATTTTTGCGAGCCATTTCGCAAAAAAAAGGCAGGTTCTATTTCACTCTAATCGTACCAATATCTAATCAGCACCAGGGTTACCTATAAGTGACTTACTTATCTGCTGAATTTTGTGTAATTGTTTCAATTAGTTTTTTAGCTAGAGTTGATACATACAATTTTTGCGGGCCACTTCGCAAAAAAAAGGGGCGGCGGGCAGGTTCTTTTATCCTAAATCGTACCAAAATCTAATCG
Organism: Amaurobius ferox; assembly: GCA_951213105.1. Classification (NCBI taxonomy): domain Eukaryota; kingdom Metazoa; phylum Arthropoda; class Arachnida; order Araneae; family Amaurobiidae; genus Amaurobius; species Amaurobius ferox. The sequence goes on from OX578148.1 coordinate 38,281,461, forward strand.
GCACCATGGTCACCCACAGGTGACTTACCTATAAAATTTTATAAAATTTGGTCAATTAGTTTTTGAGTTGGAGTGGATACGTACATTTCACACACTAAATATAGTTTTTTCGAATTCTAGAGGTCTCAAAACGTGTAAATCCATCAAAAACTCGAGTTGCGATTTTCGACACAATTCCAATATTTTCCCTATGCATTACCATGTATTATAAGAAAAAATAATAAGAGGTTTAAAAATCTATTTTCGCTGTATGTAAGCCAATGTCCAAACAGTTTGGTTAACATGTGCCAAAATGAGGAAAACAAGTAGCAAAACATATTTCCTTCCCATTTTTTCCCCCCATTTCACTAATCGGTTAAACACAATCAGATATAAATTAATTTTAAAAAAAATCTTTGAAAAATAAAACAGATGACTTAAGAAGTTGAAAATATCAATAATAAGGGCAAATCTTATTTTATTCCATGACATCAAGTTATAAAACGTCAAAATACTGTATATCAAAAGTCAAGGTCAAAATGTTGTCCATTTAGTCAATTTATTTCTCTATAATTTTTATTCTATATAATTATTCTATGTATTCTATTATTCTATATAATTATTCTGTATAGTCAATTTATTTCTCTATAATTTTTATTCTATATAATTTCTGCTAAATATAATCATATATACATTAATTTAAAAAAAAGCCTTTGAAAAATAAAACAGATGACTTACGAAATTGAAAATATCAATAATAAGGGCAAATCTTATTTTATTCCATGACATCAAGTTATAAAACGTCAAAATACTGTATATCAAAAGTCAAGGGCAAAATACTGCCCATTTAATCAATTTATTTCTCTATAATTTTTATTCTAATTTAAATGAAATAATATAAATTAAATTATAATAGTCATTATAATCAATATATTTGACAAATAATCTTATTTTAACAGAATGCAAACAATTTATTATTCTTAATTCTTACAATAATAATTAATTCTTACAATAATAAATAATACACCATTTATTATAATTTTAATCAATAATCGAAGATCTTTTTAAAAGACTTAGCAATTTCAGCAACATTTTCAAAATAATTGAATAAAGTTTCTCTCCCGGGACTGGCAACACGTAATCCAGCCTCCCATCCGGATACGCAGCACTCCTTCAACCACGAGCGCGTTTTTAACACCTTACATATAATCTTGTTAAATCAGTATTCCTTTTCTTAAATAGGCCTCTCTCCTTACCATCCACAATACGCCTTACAAGAAACAGACAAAAAGGGGCGCAGGCTTGACATCTGGATAAGTGCCTCTAAATGCCTTTATCATATTACCCTTATTATCAAGCAGAGGACTGTCCTCGGTACAAAGATAGCTCCCCTTTTATATTTCATAAAGATTTTAATCGCAATTTGACTGAGTATTGTGGCCTTGTCTATATCTACCGCTTAATCTGTGCTTTTAGAGGAAATATTGAACGTCTTGCGCTCTGACGCATAAAAACATCTTTTAAGAAGTCGTATAGGAAACCGTTAATTTTTTTGTAAAAATATTTGTGGCAACAGCTGCGTACTTGCATGTCTATATTCCATGCTTGTGCGTCGTTAGATTGTTAAAGTCGGAAATGCTTGATTTATTGATTTAAAGATTATTTTTTGCGTGTAAAATTCATACTAAAGAATATTGAAATACTAATTGTAATGTAATTTAAGATAATTCTTTGCATCACCGGCCAATGGTGTCTCACAAATCAGAAGAACCTAGATTCGATTCCGAGGTGAGGCAGGTTAGGTAAATGGATCTACTGTTTATTCGGCAAATAAGTCAAATGCTTATGCAGTTATTATTGTTATTTACATTTATACTCAAGTATTTAAGTAAAATTATTCATTTTGCTTAAATATGTACTTATTTTATCGCTTATATAATTCGGAAACGGCTCCACATATTTACTTACATTTCTGATCAGTTACTTAAAATTAATAAGAAGCACCTTTATGGCTAAAATATTTGAGATTTTGTAACGCGTTAATTTTGTTTCAGTGTTACACCAAGCAGTGCCAAGCATTAATAATATAAACACCTTGATTTATCTGTCTATCTCTGGCTAACGCTGCTACAAAATGTTCCAAACGTGTTTCAGTCACGGATAACCATTTCATGAACTCTGGAGCTTTATGAGCGTATGACATCACATTCCGAAAGTAAGGCCATGATGGGGGCAGCCTGTTCCCTACATAATGCAATGACTATACTTCTTTCATAGCGAAAAACTGCGATGTAACCACGGAGCTTTACGTAGGGTATGACATCAGATACTGAAAGTGAGACCATGATGTTCTTTTATTTATTATCATTTTATAAATTTTTGTTAACACTTTGCAACATAGTTGAAAAGTGTTTATGACTTTGTTCATTCTGTCTGTATGTCTGTCAGTTAGCACGATAACTGCCGTAAAAATGACTTTATCAAAATGAAATTTTAGTATGTTTTTCAGACCGTCTGTGGGACCTATGGGAATATAAATAAATAATATCACCCAATTAGTCTTTTATTGAACCCGGGTTGAAAAAATGAAATACATTGAACCCTATGACACCTAATTTTTCAAACATTTTTTAAGCACATTTAAAATTCACAAATTGCTTCGAAATTTTTAGGAAATATTCACATTATCCCATAAAATATATAAAAAAAATTCAGTAAAATATGTTAAGTAGTTTTTTAATTAAAAATTATTTAATATAGGGAAAAAAACAAATTCAATTAAATTCTGACTTTTGGGATATCCTCCAGAAAGAAAAAAGAGATATATTATATAATAAATATCTTTCCAAATGTTTAATCATTTTGTATATGAGAGAGGCTTCACTTTTTAAAATAAATTTGGTAGATAACAATTTTTCAAATTTTTTTTTTAATTTTATATAACTCTTCATGACATACTTATTTGATGGCATTTTCAATGCACTTTCCTACGTCCTGGAGAGTTAAATTTGGTACACAGCTTAAATTTGTTGAACATTTTATTCTACAAAAATTTGGTGAATCTTTAAATATAGATCATACATTTTTTTCGAAATGGCCTGCAAATAATCCCCGTTCACTTCTATAAATCATTGTTGTAATATTGTTAAAAATTCTGATGTAGGCAGCACATGTCTTTCCCTGCAGACTCATATTCACGTTCTCTTTATTTCTTCAATAATAATTTGAGTTTATCTGCACAAAATAACAGCCATAAGTATTTTAAATGAAATTGAATTTGCACGTTAAACTTAAATTTGGTTCTCATTTGATAGCTGGACTTATTGTCAAAGGTGGCGTAGCGAAAACGCGAAAAAACTGGAATATCTCAAGAACGGCTAGTCCTAGAGTAATGGGGTTAGTCTTATTCTTTTTGTTGTCAAAAATCAAGTATAAAATAGAAATTTAATTGATATAATTGAGCACACGTAATCTTTTATTTTTATATTTAACGATTTTTGCGGGCCATTTCGCAAAAATAGCCCGTTCCTTTTTTCCGAATCGTACTAGAATAACCTACAAATGATTTATTTACCAAATTTTGTTAAATTTGGTATATAAATCACTTGTAGGATATTGAAATATTAGACACCAAATTTTGCTAAATTTGTTGAATTAGTTTTTAGCTAGAGTGGATAAAGGCAATTTCTGCCGTCCATTTCGCAAAGAAGGCAGATTCTTTTATTACGAATCGTACTATAATCTAATGAACATCAGGATTTTCCACAAAAAGCATACCTACCAAATTTTATGAAATTCGGTCCATTATTTTTCAATTAGAGTGGATGTAATATCCTCACAAACACACAGAAACATACACAGATACACCCTTACACACACAGACGTCTTCCTAAAAATAGTTTTTTCGTGTTCTAGAAGTCCCAAAACGTGTAGATCCTTCGAAAATTCGAGTTCCGATCTTCGGCACGATTCCAATACATACTTTGAATACATACATACACACACACACATATATTATCTGTGTATCTGTGTATTATCTGTGTATCTAAATTCCGTGCCTATGCAATTACAGTAGTTATGATTTTAAATGATCCATAAACTTTTATTATTTCTTCAACGGAGCCTAATTTTAACTTATGCAGAATGCAAATGTCTCAAGCGATTGTAAGGTGAGTTACATAAGAATTGCTGAATTTTTTTCACACAAAATTATTTAGCTCTGGAGTCTGGAATACAAGTTATATGAATGAAATATTCATTAATTTTGCATAGAGAATCAGATGATTTATATTTCGATAGAGTTTTAAATATTTAAGTATAATAAATTACTCTAGTACTGTGATAATGTAAAAGATATCACCACTGAATGTATCACATTTTTGAAATTTTTAAATGAAATTGCATTTCAGTTAGAAAGTGTTTCATAATCAATGCTTATGCATGATTGATCTTTCTTGTTTGAGATATACGACTCAACAAAGGTTGGAAACTTTTTTGCTTGTTTTTAACACTTTACAACAAAGTTGAAAAGTGTTTATGACTTTGTTCATTCTGTCTGTCTGTCTGTCTGTCTGTCTGTCTGTCTGTCTGTCCGTTAGCACGATAACTGCCGTAAAAATGAGTTTATCAAAATGAAATTTTAGTATGTTGTTCAGACGGTCTGTAGGACCTATGGGAATATAAATAAACAATATCACCCAATTAGTTTTTTATTGAACCCGGGTTGAAAAAATGAAATACATTGAACCCTATGGGACCTAATTTTTCAAACATTTTTTAAGTAAATTTAAAATTCACGAATTGCTTCGAAATTTTTAGGAAATATTCACATTATCCCATAGAATATATAAAAAAAAATTCAGTAAAATATGTTAAGTAGTTTTTTAATTAAAAAAATTATTTAATATAGGGAAAAAAACAAATTCAATTAAATTCTGACTTTGGGATATCTTCCAGAAAGAAAAGAGAGAGATATTATATAATAGATATCTCTCCATTTGTTTAAACGTTTTGCATATGGGAGTGGCTTCATATTTTAAAATAATTTGGTAGATAACAATTTTTCATTTTTTTTAAATTTTATATAACTCTTCATGATAAATTTAATTGATGGCATTTTAAATGCACTTTCCTACGTCCTAGAGAGTTAAAATTTGGTACACAGCTTAAATTTGTTGAACATTTTATTCGACAAAAATTTGATGGATCTTTAAATATAGATCATACATTTTTTTCGAAATGGCCTGAAAATAATCCCCGTTCACTTCTATAAATCATTGGTGTAATATTGTTAAAAATTCTGATGTGGACAGCACATGTCTTTCTCTGCAGACTCATATTTGTTCTCTTTATTTATTCAATGATAATTTGAGTTTATCTGCACAACATAAGTATTTTAAATGACATTGAATTTACACGTTAAACTTAAATTTGGTTCTCATTTGATAGCTGGACTTATTGTCAAAGGTGGCGTAGCGAAAACGCGAAAAAACTAGAATATCTCAAGAACGGCTAGTCCTAGAGTAATGGGGTTAGTCTTATTCTGTTTGTTGTCAAAAATCACATATAAAATAGGAATTTAATTGATATAATTGAGCACACGTAGTCTTTTATTTTTATATATAACGATTTTTGCTGGCCATTTCGCAAAAATAGCCCGTTCCTTTTTCCCGAATCGTAGTAGAATACCCTACAAATGATTTATATACAAAATTTTGTTAAATTTGGTATATAAATCACTTGTAGGTTATTGAAATATTATACACCAAATTTTGTTAAATTTGGTTCATTAGTTTTTAGCTAGAGTGGATAAAGGCAATTTCTGCGGCCATTTCGGAAAGAAGGCAGATTCTTTTATTACGAATCGTACTATAATCTAATGAACATCAGGATTTCCCACAAAAAACATACCTACCAAATTGTATGAAATTCGGTCCATTAGTTTTTCAATTAGAGTGGATGTAATATCCACACAGACACACAGAAACATACACAGATACACCCTTACACACACAGACGTCTTCCTAAAACTAGTTTTTTCGTGTTCTAGAAGTCCCAAAACGTGTAGATCCTTTGAAAATTCGAGTTCCGATCTTCGGCACGATTCCAATACTTTGAGTACATACACATACACATATATATTATCTGTGTATCTAAATTCCGTGCCTATGCAATTACAATAGTTGTGATTTTAAATGATCCCTAAACTTTTATTATTTCTTCAAGGAAGCCTAATTTTAACATATGCAGAATGCAAATATCTCAAGCGATTGTAAGATGAATTACATAAGAATTGCTGAATTTTTTTCACACAAAATTATTTAGCTCTGGAGTCTGGAATACAAGTTATATGAATGAAATATTCATTGATTTTGCATAAAGAATCAGATGATTTATATTTCGATACAGTTTTAAATATTTAAGTATAATAAATTACTGTAGTACTGTGATAATGTAAAAGATATTACCACTGAATGAATCACATTTTAGAAATTTTTAAATGAAATTACATTTCAGTTGGAAAGTGTTTCATAATCAATGCTTATGCATGATTGATCTTTCTTGTTTGTTTTTAACACTTTACAACATAGTTGAAAAGTGTTTATGACTTTGTTCATTCTGTCTGTCTGTCTGTCTATCTGTTAGCACGATAACTGCCGTAAAAATGACTTTATCAAAATGAAATTTTAGTATGTTGTTCAGACGGTCTGTGGGACCTATGGGAATGCAAATGAATAATATCACCCAATTAGTTTTGGATTGAATCAATATTAATTACACCTTTTATATGAAAATATCACGTGACCATTATATGGAGAGATCACGTGACCCACTTCAAAATAAAATATGGCATCCATCTTGCGTCAAAATCGTGATTTTTAAAGTTCTTTTCAATTCATATTTAGTGTTGTATCCGTCCTAAAACCGCTTTATTTTTGCTTAAATTCTGTGCATCTACACACTGAAACAACGCAATTAAAATATATTTGAGTTTGCATGATCATCCAACTTTGATTATTTCTACAACGAAGCCTAATTTTCACTTATGGAGAATGTAAATACCAAAAGATGTAGAATGAGTTGTATAAGAATTGCTGCATTTCTTTAACGCAAAATTATTTAACTCATGGAGTCTGCAATATAACTGATATGAATGAAATATTCATTGATTTTACAAAGAGAAGCAGACGATTTTTTCGATGACGTTTTAAGCATAGAGTTTAATTACTTGTACCTCCATGGTCTTAAGTTTTTAAATAAAGTAAATTATTATAGTATTGTGATGAATAAAATGAATGGAAAAATGTTTGTGAATGAAATACTGCTTTTATAGAGAGAGCTAGGCTTGTTATATTTCGATGACGTCATTTAGAAACTTTTTTGCTTGTTTTTTGTTTTTAACACTTTACAACATAGTTGAAAAGTGTTTATGACTTTGTTCATTCTGTCTGTCTGTCTGTCTATCTGTTAGCACGATAACTGCCGTAAAAATGACTTTATCAAAATGAAATTTTAGTATGTTGTTCAGACGGTCTGTGGGACCTATGGAAATGCAAATGAATAATATCACCCAATTAGTTTTGGATTAAATCCGCGTTGAAAAAATGAAATAAATTGAACCCTATGGGACCTAATTCCTCAAACATTTTTTAAGCGAATTCAAAATTCGCAAATTGCTTCGAAAGTTTTAGGAAATATTCAAATTATCCTATAAAATATATAAAAGAAAATTCAGCAAAATATATTCAGTAGTTGTTTAAATAAAAATAAAAATATTAATTACACCTTTTATATGAAAATATCACGTGACCATTATATGGAGAGATCACGTGACCCACTTCAAAATAAAATATGGCATCCATCTTGTGTCAAAATCGTGATTTTTAAAGTTCTTTTCAATTCATATTTAGTGTTGTATCAGTCCTAAAACCGCTTTATTTTTGCTTAAATTCTGTGCATCTACATACTGAAACAACACAATTATGAAAACATCGAATTAACTCATTGAACTTTACTGGAACTTTACTAGAGAAAACATTGAATTAACTTATGGAACTTTACTGGAGCTAGCAAGCAATTAGTAGCACTTTCAAAGACTGTATGAAATAAATGAATTTGAAAAAATCGAATTAACTTATTGAACTTTACTGGAACTTTACTTGAGATAACATTGAATTAACTTATTTAACTTTGGAACTTTACTGGAGCTAGCGAGCAATTAGTAGCAGTTTCAAAGCCTGTATGAAATAAATGAGTTTGAAAAAATCGAATTTACTCATTGAACTTTACTGGAACTTTACTAGAGAAAACATTGAATTAACTTATGGAACTTTACTGCATCTAGAGAGCAATTAGTAGCACTTTCAAAGTCTGTAAACGAAATAAATGAGTCTGGAAAAATCGAATTAACTTATTGAATTTTACTGGAACTTTACTAGAGAAAACATTGAATTAACTTATGGAACTTTACTGGAACTAGAGAGCAATTAGTAGCACTTTCAAAATTTGTAAACGAAATAAATGAGTATGGAAAATCGAATTAACTTATTGAACTTTACTGGAACTTTACTAGAGAAAACATTGAATTAACTTATGAAACTTTACTGGAGCTAGCGAGTAATTAGTAGCACTTTCAAAGCCTGTATGAAATAAATGAGTTTGAAAAAATCGAATTAACTTATTGAACTTTATTGGAACTTCACTGGAGAAAACATTGAATTAACTTATAAAATTTTACTGGAGCTAGCGAACAATTAGTAGCACTTTCAAAGCCTGTAAATGAAATTAATGAGTCTGAAAAAATCGAATTAATTCATTGAACTTTACTGAAACTTTACTAGAGAAAACATTGAATTAACTTATGGAACTTTACTGGAGCTAGCGAGCAATTAGTAACACTTTCAAAGCCTGTATGAAATAAATGAGTTTGAAAAAATCGAATTAACTTATTGAACTTTACTGGAACTTTACTAGAGAAAACATTGAATTAACTTATGAAACTTTACTGGAGCTAGCGAGTAATTAGTAGCACTTTCAAAGCCTGTAAATGAAATTAATGAGTCTGAAAAAATCGAATTAACTCATTGAACTTTACTGGAACTTTACTAGAGAAAACATTGAATTAACTTATGGAACTTTACTGGAGCTAGCGAGCAATTAGTAACACTTTCAAAGCCTGTATGAAATAAATGAGTTTGAAAAAATCGAATTAACTTATTGAACTTTACTGGAACTTTACTAGAGAAAACATTGAATTAACTTATGGAACTTTACTGGAGCTAGCGAGCAATTAGTAGCACTTTCACAGCCTGTAAATTAAATAATTGAGTCTGAAAAAATCGAATTAAGTTATTGAACTTTACTGGAACTTTACTAGAGAAAATTTTGAATATGGAACTTTACTGGGGTTAGTGAGCAATTAATAGCACTTTCAAAGCCTGTAAACGACATAAATGAGTCTGAAAAATATCAATTAACTTATTGAACTTTACTGGAGCACTGGTTTTACGTGAATGTTATTTTCCAAAATGTTACTCACGTAAAACCATTTATGTGCCATCGGACAGAAGCCACCGCCGATTTTGTCCTAAAAAGTTTCACGAGGAATACTCTGTTTGCAGACACATTTTGCTGCGCATATAGCACCTGGGTCTCTAAAATAACGTCCAGATGTTATGATTAATCTCCACCGCACCAATTTATTCTTTTTTATTATTTTTGAGGACGCGTACGATAATAATCGTCGCTCGCGTATGCAGCACACGGCGTGAACGCAACATCTCAAACGTGATCGAATAATTCATGATTTTGATGAATTCGGTTCTTTTTTTTCGCATTTTACCCGGGGGCAAAAGGAAAGGGAATACGAAAACATAGATTTATTACTTTCTGGTGTCTCAAAGCAGAATAAACAGTGAAACTACTGTACTCTCGTCTGCATAATTACGGATGCTGTGATTTTAAATCTGAATATATTAAGTGCTTTCGAAAATTTGCATGTTTAGAATGCTATAAAGGCTTGGGAGTGAGTTCGGAAAATGCCGAAATCGTTCGAGACAGTAATTCAGGTGTTGCTGAAATAAGTTTCACCACACTATATGCATTTTTATAGCAAAAGGTTCGTATTGAATTAAATAATATTTATTTAAACTGCTAATTTTACAGAAATCAATTATCAGTGCAATGAAAATTAGAACTGAAACAATAAAGAATATCCCTACGCATTGGCACTTAATTTATTTTTCAATTTGTGTGTGTGTGTGTGTGTTTATATATTCTGTCTCCAGTTTTAGAACTAGAAAAAGTACTTATTACTTCTATTCATAATTATGGAACTTTAATGTATAAATAATCAAAAATACATGTACTGAGCTCAAAGCCTTATTATTGTGTCAAATGAGAAACGATGAGGCTTTACTACCACTAGCGAGACACCTAGATGTGATTTTCAAAACATTGTTGCACTTTCAATCCATATAAGGAGCTTTTATTCCTTTTCACTAATTCAATGGCACTAGTACACGTTTATACATAAAAATAATTTCTGCAAATATTCATTGACACTATACCTAAGATGTTATACTAATAAATCACTTTTACCTCTAAAGAACACGATGTTAGTGATATAAACCAATAACAATTTATTCATCGTACATAAAACAATAATGGATGCTAAATGAAGCTGCGTCATATTAACAGGAAAACACACTATAATTTCACTTTTTTTAGAGCGTTCGAAAGCAAAAAAAACTTAGTAGTGTTAACCGTTTGCAATATATTAAATTGAGAAATAAAAGTATAGGAAAAATCTGATGTGGGCAGTACATGACTTTCCCTACATAATGCAATTAATTTAGTTCCTTCGCAGTGAACAAATGATGCATAAGGTCCACAGCACAATATTTTAAACGTTGAATTGTATATTTGGCGCTTTTCCGGATGACAACATGTAAAATTATTTCGAAGTACCCAATTAACTTATATTTGGCACAACTCTAAATTGACAATTATCAATATTGATGGCATCCACAATAAGCAATAGAATCCATATATTAAAATATTTTAATAATTAATTTATCAATTTGGCGTCGTTTCTGTTAATTTATCGTCATTTTCGCAATTTCGACTATATTTTCTTCAATTTGGGGCGGCATATCAACAAATTGGCGAAATTTCGATAAATCCGTCGCCAAGTCCGCCAAATGTAACACCAAGCCTTACAAATAGACGAAGAGAAGAGCTTTACTTATCTATAAATGGTTGTTGGCGAATTGTTGGTCTTAAAAATGCAAAACTATTACACAACTTCCATCTCTCGTGAAAGAAACGAACTAGTCCACAAGAACGATGTTAACAAATTTGTCGCATAATATTGTATGAAAAGTAGGCATATTTCCCGATAATAAATCCTTTTTTTCTTTCAATTTTATGTAATACTAGCAGTTTACCCATTCTTCGTACGGAATATACGAGATAAGGAAACTTAAAGTTCACAATTATGCGCAAATTCCTATAGTATTCTACGCATGACTTTGTTATTCAAAACATTCTATTGAAATTTTAAATTAATGCGCCTAAAAAGAAGTTTCAGAATCTCTGTTTTCGCTGTACAAGATTATCTTTACAGGCAGATATGAAGAACAGAACATCCTGGTCCCATTCTTAAACAAATTAACAAAAAATATGAAATTGAATAAATATATGTCAAAATGAAAGCGCTAAAATTGTATTGGAAGACGTACTACTTATATTCTTGTGGATTAAAAGATACCCCGTATGTTAGTAGAAGATTACCCGTACTGCATTATATATGAGTTTGAAAAATCATTGCCAAAATAAAACAGATGACATAAGAAATTGAAAATATGAATAATCCTCGTAATCTTTAAACCCGAAGACCGTATTTCAAGTATTCCAGTTAACATTGCAATTTCAATTAACATTTATTTTATATACGGTACTTTAAATCGGAAAATATTTAAAAAACTGTCTGTCATATAAACACATTGAATTTAATTCTGTTGCTAAGCGACAATATATGATTTTCTTCAAATAAATTGGGGGATAAATTTTATAATCTGACTAATGCTATGTCCATAAAAAAATTCAATTTCGCATTATTTATTAATTTTTCGACAACCCCTGGTCCCAGAAACTCGAAACATGAACTAAATTTTAAGTAAGACTATTCCAAAGCTGTCCCCAAAATTTCATGAATTTCTGTGAAGTCATTCTCCAATGATGATGACACAAACACACATACCCACAGACACATTTTTTTTTATATTATTATTTTTTTTTTCAATTTTATTTATATAGATTTTTGATAAATTTATTAGAGAAAGGGACAGTATCACGTGAACGGTTCACACTAGTCTTCTGAAGTTTTTGTCAATCGTTTCTTAATTAAAAATTATATAATCACGCAAGAAATAATAATTTACATAACATTATCAAAAGTTCTGATTCTTAACAATTTTTTCAAAATTTCATTATAAAATTTGGGGGGGAGGGGTCTTCCAAAAATTATATTGCGTTTAAAATCAATAAGCTTTCAGTATTAAAAGATTGCAATATTTGTACCAAATTTCATTTGCAACGCTCCATTCGTTCGTTAGATATCGCATCCACAGTCACACGAACATACATACTAACACACACACACACAGAGAGAGAGAGAGAGAGAGAGATCAACCTCAAAAACGTTCTATTCAAGTTCAGAAATGCTTCAAACGTGCTCTTCCGTCGTAAACTCGAATTCGAATCTTCGACCCCATCACAATACTTTCCCTATACATTATGTACTACGCATATACGGAAAATAAAAATTTTGATATTTTACATTAAACTCACCCGTGTACTTTGACATATAATAGAGAATGTAGCTGGCTAATATAGAACAAATTACGTATATGTAAAAATATCTTAAGTAAAACGATTTGAAGTAAAAAGACCTTAAATAATAAATCTATATAACAATACCATTTTACAAGTTTCACTGTATGTCTCTAAACTACACTGTTATCAAATAAAACATTCGGCATTGGCAATTCAATTCGTCTCATAAATCAGATGGAGCAGCAGTTAGACAGAAAAAAATATATACAAAACTTTAAAATAATCACTTTAATATAATTTTGCATCAGGATAACTGCTTAAAAATAGTTTAATTTTGAATGAAGATAATTGCTTAAAATTAGATCTAATATGAATTATGTACTACATGTTTTCAGCGAATTCTGGAAAGTTTAAATATTATTCTGGTGGAGTTTTTGCTGCATTATAATAAATATAACTGTCCTTTGTAAGAATTTAAAATCACCGTACTTCGTTGTCAAAAGCAGATATATGAAAATTAAAAATCTACAACTGTTTCAAGGGTGTTATAATATAAGGGCATAAGCAGTGTATACTAATCTAAAGATTAAATACAACTGTTACTGTATTTAATGTTTCTATCAAGAAAGTACAAGTCATTTATACTTGCTCTATTGGTGTCATTATTCTTTTACAATGTTCACATAAATGCAAAATTGGGAAAGTATTATTTCAGTAGTTAATCCCGGAATTTTACCGTTTCTCATCACTGAATTTCAGGATCAAAGTTTTTGGACGAGATTCCGGGATCTAGGGATACCGAATTCCGAGATTACTGTGCCTATAGAAGATAATATAAGTCTCTAAAATGTTGATGCCTATATGCTTCTTTCTTCCTGTAGGCTAAGCAGAGGATTCGCAACCTTCGACCATCAGAGAGCACCAGTACTATGTTAAATCCTTCCAGGGAGCACCAGTACTATGTTCAATCCTTCCAGGGAGCACCAGTACTATGTTCAATCCTTCCAGGGAGCACCAGTACTATGTTCAATCCTTCCAGGGAGCACCAGTACTATGTTAAATCCTTCCAGGGAGCACCAGTACTATGTTCAATCCTTCCAGGGAGCACCAGTACTATGTTCAATCCTTCCAGGGAGCACCAGTACTGTGTTCAATCCTTCCAGGGAGCACCAGTACTATGTTCAATCCTTCCAGGGAGCACCAGTACTGTGTTCAATCCTTCCAGGGAGCACCAGTACTATGTTCAATCCTTCCAGGGAGCACCACCTGTTAAGTTCTTCTATTGAGTACTAGAACTATGTTAAATTTGTCCAAGGATCACCAATGGTGTTGAATTCTTCCACTGAGCACCAGAGCTGCATTAAATTCTCCCAGGGAGCAAAAATATGTTAGATTCTTTGTGTGAACACCAAAACCATGCTAACTTCTTCCAAAGAACACAAAGCCTATGTTAAATTCTTTCAAAACGCACCATATACAATATTAAATTCTTACAAAAAGTAACGAATTAACACTTTTGTAAAAAAAAAAAAAATCTTTGTAGCTCTTTACACTGATTTAAATATTATTTGTATTTCCATATTTACTTGCTCATACTATGTAATAATTGTTGTTAAACAATTATGTAATATATTCGCACCAATACAATATTAAATTCTTACAAAAGTAACGAATTAACACTTTTGTAAAAAAAAAAAATCTTTATAGCTCTTTACACTGATTTAAATATTATTTGTATTTCCATATTTACTTGCTCATACTATGTAATAATTGTTGTTAAACAATTATGTAATATATTCGCACCAACACAATATTAAATTTTTACAAAAGTAACGAATTAACACTTTTGTAAAAAAAAAAAAATCTTTATAGCTCTTTACACTGATTTAAATATTATTTGTATTTCCATATTTACTTGCTCATACTATGTAATAATTGTTGTTAAACAATTATGTAATATATTCGCACCAACACAATATTAAATTCTTACAAAAAGTAACGAATTAACACTTTCGTAAAAAAAAAAATCTTTACAGCTCTTTGCACTGATTTAAATATTATTTGTATTTCCATATTTACTTGCTCATACTATGTAATAATTGTTGTTAAACAATTATGTAATATATTCGCACCAACACAATATTAAATTCTTACAAAAGTAACGAATTAACACTTTTGTAAAAAAAAAAAAATCTTTATAGCTCTTTACACTGATTTAAATATTATTTGTATTTCCATATTTACTTGCTCATACTATGTAATAATTGTTGTTAAACAATTATGTAATATATTCGCACCAACACAATATTAAATTTTTACAAAAGTAACGAATTAACACTTTTGTAAAAAAAAAAAAAAATCTTTATAGCTCTTTACACTGATTTAAATACTATTTGTATTTCCATATTTACTTGCTCATACTATGTAATAATTGTTGTTAAACAATTATGTAATATATTCGCACCAACACAATATTAAATTCTTACAAAAAGTAACGAATTAACACTTTTGTAAAAAAAAAAACTTTACAGCTCTTTGCACTGATTTAAATATTATTTGTATTTCCATATTTACTTGCTCATACTATGTAATAATTGTTGTTAAACAATTATGTAATATATTCGCACCAACACAATATTAAATTTTTACAAAAGTAACGAATTAACACTTTTGTAAAAAAAAAATCTTTACAGCTCTTTGCACTGATTTAAATATTATTTGTATTTCCATATTTACTTGCTCATACTATGTAATAATTGTTGTTAAACAATTATGTAATATATTCGCACCAACACAATATTAAATTCTTACAAATAGTAACGAATTAACACTTTTGTAAAAAAAAAAATCTTTACAGTTCTTTACACTGATTTAAATATTATTTGTATTTCCATATTTATATGTCCATATTCCTATTTTTTCCATATTCCTATGTAATAATTGTTGTTAAACAATTATGCAATATATTGTTAAACAAAACAAGCAAAAAAAAACGTTAAAAAAAGTTTATTACCTTATCATACGTAGTATTGAGAAAATATTGTTTTCACGAAATTTTTCGATTTCGAGATTTCGATACCAGTATGTTTTAAGACCGCCTGAACATTTTTTGACTATTTTTGGAGCGATCTCCGTCTGTCTGTATGTTTGTATGTGGTCGACTTTTTTGTATATACGATAGCGGCTAAAAATATTACTGAATTTTCACCAAACTTTATATCCGGCTATGTTAACCAAAGAAATCTAGAACTAAATTGAATTCTTTTAAAATTCGAGCGAAAACGTCAAATTATATATTTTTTTAACATGGCAGCATAGGACATAATTTGTCATAATTATGCATAAAAGATTTATTTATGCATGATCACGAAACTTTAGATAGTTTCAAGGGATTTTGGTATGAGATAGTCAAGTTGAGCCACACACCAGTTAATCTTATAATCTTTTAGCACAATGTACTTAAATTAAGTTAAAACATTTTGATTTTTAACAAAATTTTGATAATTGAAATACATAAAATATATAACAAGTATTCTCGATATCATATAACCGCGACCTAAATTTATTTTATTCTCAATAAATTAATTTTTCGGAGTTTTTATGAAGACAGAACAATTTTAAATCCTGGTATATAAATGTTTTTCAATTCATGTATGCTTCAAAATTTGTATAGAAAATAATATTATCTGGTATGTTCATAAATAGTCGACTGCAGAAAAAATATTTAACAATTATTTGTTAGTAGCATAATATTTATTTCATATTTGATTTAAAACCTATTAAATTAGAGTTTGTTTTAAATGTGTATTAATTAGATTAAAAAATAATTTATCTAATCAACGAATGTAAAAATTAAATCACATTTTTTGTGCGCAAAATTTTGAAATTGAGCATGGGAAGTTTTCAAAAACACATTTTCAAAATGAGCAGCAAGTTACGGAGCATGAGCACTGTTAAGTGATCGCGAACATCACAAGCTGTGCACCTCTACTCTACAGAAATCATTTCTGCATGAAATTACACATCTATAAATTATCCTAGTTTAAAAACCACATTTAGAAGTCAATGGATAAAATAATGCTTTTATCGGCGAAACTAAAACCGAACGGAAATAATTATATCTTGATTGATCACTTAATGATGCTGTCTATAATAGAAAAAAATATCAGCAGACGACACAAAACATTGTTCAATTAATTATTCTCAAATAAATTTAATTGTTTAGGCATGCGTACAGTCGCACGCCTCCGTGCAATCTCTTACCAGGTAAACAAGGACCCCCTTCGCGTGGCAACACCCCAAAATTTTATGTCGTTGACCCCTATTTGACCCCCCATCATCGAGACAATCGATCAATTCATCCGAATCTCAATTAAATTCAAGATGTTTGTAGAAGCATCTGGTATCGACATAAGTGTTCGGAATCTTGAAGAGTTCGGGCTAAAAACTGTTTAGATAACCTTCCTCGCCAGACCCACCTGCCCGGCTAGGTTGCGCACATTACAGATGGCTAATATAACTCCTCTGACTCTGCGCAACACCTTTCGTAACTCGTATAATCCCGCAGCTGTAGGAGCGTCTAAATGTTATTTACCTTTTAAAAAACGAGCGATAGTCTCAGTGGAGTTTGTTGGTTTGCGTAAATTTAAGGGGTTTCCGTAAACAACTTACTAACCCCGTTTAGAACCGGAAGTAGGTTAGGGTTACGGGTCTTCTTCTGTTAGCTACCCCTTGCCCTTGACTTTTAGCCGATGGTTGGTGGCAACAGGGTCAAATTTGGAGGAAACGGTGACATATGTCGGTTAGTAGAATTAAACTAAGACGTTTATTGGGAAATGATGAAGTAAGTCTTCTTACTGACCTGGAAAGAAAATTTTGAAGGTTTTTTGTTTTTGTTTTTATCGGCTGGGGTAAGGGTTTTATGTTGAACCCACTGGTAAAATGCCGACAAACATGAAGAATGTGATAAACAGATTGTTTTCGAAAACATTTCCCTTTATGCACATTTCTCCAGACGTTTGGCTTGCAATAGTGAAAAAAAAAATATTTTTCAATAAAAAAGAAATATTTTATTTTAATACAAAAGCTCAAAATAAAGACGTGAAGAATAGTAACTAAATGTTCAGAAAATTCAATGAAAAACAAGAAAGAGCAATCAATCATGTATAAAGCATTCATTATGAAACACTTTCCAACTGCAGTGCAATTTTATTTAAACATCTCTAAAATGCGATACATTCAGCGGTCATATTTTTAAAATTATACATTTCTTGGTAATATTTTAAAAATTATCACAATACTACATTAATTTATTATATTTGAAAACGTAAAACTTCATCGAAAAAGAAATGAACTTTATTCAAATGACGTCATCGAAATATAAATCGCCACTATATCAAGCAGCATTTCATTCATAAACTTTTTTCCATTCATCACAATACCATAATAATTTATTTTTTTTTAAATCTTAAAACCATGGAGGTACAAGTAATTTAACTCTATGCTTAAAACTTTATCGAAAAAATCGTCTTATTCTCTGTGTAAAATCAATGAATGTTTCATTCATATCAGCTATATTGCAGACTCCATGAGCTAAATAATTTTGCGTTAAAGAAATGCAGCAATTCTTATACAACTCATTCTACATATTTTGCTGTTTACATTTTCCATAAGTGAAAATTAGGCTTCGTTGTAGAAATAATCAAAGTTGGATGATCATTTAAATTCAAATATATTGTAATTGCGTTATTTCAGTATATAGATGCACAGAATTTAAGCAAAAATAAAGCGGTTTTAGAACGGATGCAACACTAAATATGAATAAAAAAGAACTTTAAAAATCACGATTTTGACACAAGATGGATGCTATATTTTATTTCGAAGTTGGTCAAGTGATCGCTTCATATAAAGGGTGTAATTTTTATTTTAATTTTTATTTAAAAAACTACTGAATATATTTTGCTGAAATTCTTTTTATATATTTTATGGGATAATTTGAATATTTTTTAAAACTTTCGAAGCACTTTGCGAATTTTAAATTCGCTTAAAAAATGTTTGAAAAATTAAGTCCCGTAGGGTTCAATGTATTTAATTTTTTTAACCCGGGTTCAATCCAAAACTAATTGGGTGATATTATTCATTTATATTCCCATATGTCCCACAAACCGTCTGAACAACATACTAAATTTTCATTTTGATAAAGTCATTCTTAAGGCAGTTATCGTGCTTACGGACAGACAGACAGACAGACAGACAAACAGAATGAACAAAGTCATAAACACTTTTCAACATAGTTGAAAAGTGTTGAAAAAGGTAAAAATTACGTTTTGTAAAATTAGTAAGAAAAAGAGGAATCCATATTTAAGCTTAACGTGGTTTCCATCAATGTTACTAATCATTTAAAATACTTAGGATGACAATAAGGTGGCCTCGAGTGCCTACGTATATCACATATATTATCTTTAAAAAAAAAGATATAGAAAATTTTGTGTAAAAATTTTGGTTGTGTTAAGATTCTAGGAACAACTTGGGGGGGATAAAAATCTAGTATCTAAACGGATTTACTGTATTTTTTTCCTAATATATTACAATAGAATAAAATGGCGAAAAAATAATCCGATATCAGTTTTCTTCTTTTTTAACACTTTACAACAAAGTTGAAAAGTGTTTATGACTTTGTTCATTCGGTCTGTCTGTTTGTCCGTTAGCACGATAACTGCCGTAAAAATGACTTAATCAAAATGAAAGTTTAGTATGTTGTTCAGACGGTCTGTAGGACCTATGGGAATATAAATGAATACCACCCAATTAGTTTTGGATTGAACACGGGTTGAAAAAATGAAATACACTGAACCCTATGGGACCTAACTTTTCAAACATTTTTTAAGCGGATTTAAAATTCACAAATTGCTTCGAAAATTTTAGGTAATATTCAAATTGTTCCATAAAATATATAAAAAAAAATCAGCAAAATATATTCAGTAGTTTTTTAAATAAAAATTAAAATAATAATTACACCTCTTATATGAAGCGATCACGTGACCATGGTATGAAAAGATCACGTGATCCACTTCAAAATGAAATATGGCATCCATCTTGTCTCAAAATCGGGATTTTTAAAGTTCTTTTTAATTCATATTGGGTGTTGTATCCGCCCTAAAACCTCTTCATTTTTGCTTAAATTCTGTGCATCTACATACTGAAACAACGCAATTACAATATATTTGAGTTTAAATGATCATCCAAATTTGATTATTTCTACAACGAAGCCTATTTTTCACTTATGTAAAATGTAAACAGCAAAATATGTAGAATGAGTTGTATTAGAATTGCTGTATTTCTTTAACACAAAATTATTTATCCCATGGAGTCTGCATAGCTGATATGAATGAAATATTCATTGATTAACAAAGAGAAGGACGATTTTTTTCGATGAAGTTTTAAGCATAGAGTTTAATTACTTGTAGCTCCATGGTCTTAATTTTTAAATAAAATAAATTATTATAGTATTGTGATGAATGAAATGAATGGGAAAATGTTATGAATGAAATGCTGTTTTTATAGAAAGATCCAGGCGTGTTATTTTTTCTGTGATGTCATTTGAATGAATTTCAGTTGTTTTCGATGAAGTTTTCAAATATAATAAATTATCGTAGTATTTTGATAGTTTTAAAAATATTACCGAGGAATGTATAGCATTTTAGTGATGTTTAAACCAGGCAATTTATATTTCAATGTCGTCATTTGAATGAAGTTCATTTTTTTCGATGAAGGTTTAAGTTTTCAAATATAATAAATTAATGTAGTATTGAGATAAGTTTTAAAATATTACCGTGGAATGTGTTGCATTTTGGACTTGTTTAAATAAAATTGCATTGAAGTTGGAAAGTGTTTCATAATCAATGCTTTAAGCATGCTTGATCTTTCTTGTTTATTTAAAATGCTAAAATGGTTGCAAAATGTTAAAATTAAAAAATACGTTGTTTTAAAATTTTAATGATATACTGTCCCTTTAAAAAGTTCTGAAAGAAGCAAAACAATATATAAAATATCTTATTACATTCATACTCCATAGAATATCGTTTTACTAGCAATATCATTACTACCCCCCATAAAAATCCCCGATACATAAATACTGTACCAGCAAATAATAAAATTCAATTAATTTACGACCCGCTCACAAAACTTACCAGTCCCATGAACAGTGAAATTTTCTATTTTGAATCAAGAATATTAAATTAATAATTCTCTCAAACTGGCAGGAATTTAAAAAAAAAATTAAACTTAATTTTCCGAAATGTGGAATCATCATAAATTTAGCGAAACATCGCCAAGTTGGTTATATTTCCCCCAATGTGTCGCTAAATTAAAAAGCAAATACATTGATAGGCAGACAGACAGACAGACCGAAAGAAGGGCTTTTTCATAGTATTTTTGATACCAATAATACCCATCGAATTCAAATAAGTTTAAATACAATTTAAATCAGTTCAATGCATTCAAACCAGTTCAAATTACCATTCCCCCATATTATGTATAATATCAGCATTGTTCCCAGCATTGTCGTTGTTTTCCATAGGAAACAATGCAACAAAAGTCTTGAAATTCTATAAAATAGATTTGTAATCATGAGAATAACTAAAATTTTTATCTAGATCTAGTTTTTCACATTATGTAGCTACACATAAAATTTGATACCACTAAGTACCATTCGTCCGTGAGTTACTCTGTCCACACCACACATACCTACACACACAGATGAACATTTTTACAAAAGTGTTCGAAATGTGTTCAGAAGGTTTCAAGGCGTGCTTTTCCGTCAAAATGTATGAATAATATGTATGAACGTATGAAATGATAATATGTATGAATGTATGAATATATGAATGTATGAAAATATTTGGGAAAACGACAGTTTCCTATGCACTTGTATAAGAAAATAAAAATAAATATTCAAACAAGTTACAATAAAATAAACATTAATTTTACTCTTGAATATTATATTATAAACGTATAATATTCTATAATAGTACAATATAATATTCAATGGATATCATGTTATAAACGTTTCTTTATAAAAATATTAATTTATACTAATTGAATGTTTTTAATTCTATGTATTTAATTTTTTTCCAAATTGTGGAGTTTATGCGGGTTACCAGAGTGTTGGTATTTTGCATACTCTCTACATTTTGTTTGTTAACGGCAACTCAAAATGTTAATGTAGAAGAAAGTTAAATGGAGCTTCTGTAGAGTTTACTAAAATTATAATTTTAATTACATAGTTTTTTTAAACTTATGTAAAATGTCTTCCCTAATTTCAGTACCCCAAAATCTTAAAAAACGGAACTTACTCCCCCTCCCCCACCTTGACCTTGACACATCGTCTGCGGAAAACGGTACCTACCATCTGCTGACCGTTACTGGCGAGTGCAGATGCGCCTTTTTTTTTCAAGGTCCCGTTCGTTATCCGCTGCTCTCGGGCCCATATGGATATGGGTCAGTAGTGTTGGGCGCTGGACAGTCAGAGCACCCTTGACCATATGCCGCTGCACCCAGCTGACCCAAAGAAAAGCACCCACTCAACAAAATAGAAGAATAAGTCTTCTAAAATGAGGCTAAATTGCAAAGGAAATTTGAACCTTGATCTTTGCAGTGAAGCCTAAACGAAGGGGCATGGATAGGATGTTCGCTCCAGACATCTGCATGAGCCAGTCAGCATTTTAGACTTTAACCACGGCCCAGCCCAGCAATAATCAGGGCTGGCTGCCACCAGGAATATCTCTTAGCGATGACATCATGTAACATTTCTTATAAAAATATATAAAATATATATTCTGAAAAATATATAAAGTCTGCGCTTCCACTCGATTTTCTCATTTAGTTCCACTTATAGAATAATTAGTATAGTACCAGATATTTTTAACGTCTGGTCACAAATCTAGTCCTTTTAGCAGGCTTAACAAACCAGTAAAAACAGTATTTAAATTTGTTGAGTCTTTTTGAGTAATAAGCGGCCATGATATACCGATAGAAAAGATTAGGACGAGGTTTTTATTTCTCGTTGTTCCGCAGTTCTCTGTAAGGTGATAAAGCTTACAAAATATTCTCTGAACTCAGCCAACCTCATTGTAGGAAGAAGAAAATTATTTAATGTTTAATAATATTCGAAAATCTATTTTGTATTTAAACCAATTCAGGAGGCTTACTTACTTATTAATGTTCCGTTTTATTAATTTTATTTTCCCGTTTTATATTTATTTAGGATTTTAAAATTTTGTTCCATAAGTTAATATTCCATTTGAGTTAGTGGTTAAAAATGGCGGAAGTTAGTTTCCCTTCTATTTCAGTAAATAATATTTGAATAATATTTCAGTTTAATAATATTTGAAAGTTTATTTTGTATTTAAACCAATTCAGGAGGCTTACTTACTTATCAATGTTCCCTTTTATTAATTTTATTTTCCCGTTTTATATTTATTTGGGATTTTAAAATTTTGTTCCATAAGTTAATATTCCATAGAGTTAGTGGTTAAAAATGGCAGAAGTCAGTTTCCCTTCTATTTCAGTAATTTAAACATATTTAAATTAAATAACTTATAATTCTTTTTGTTTCCTTTCATTTAATGCTAAATGTAAGCTTTTCGTCTAAGAATTAATTCACTTATTGCGATTTTTCAATTAATTCTAATAATTTTCGGATTTTTTCAAAAAATACGCAAGCAGACGATTTCAAAATTACCGACATCCAACGACAAAATTTTAAATAACTTTAATTTTCAAAAGATAAAAACAATTAAACAAAAAATACCCATGAATTGATGGGAAGAAATTTGGAATATTAAACTGCTGCGTGAATTTTAAAGATGGACGAAAGTGAAATTTTTATAATGCAAGGAAATAAAATTTATTGTAAAATCGTGATAGCTTAACTAATTCTCAACGGAAAAGACCAGATTTAGTATTCATTGAAAGGAAATAAAAAGGGGAATAAAAATCATTACAATTTAGCTAATTGAAGTCAATTTAAATCACTAAACCAGAAAGAAAACGAACGTCCGCCATTTTCAACCACAACTAATAAGGAATGTAATATTACAGCTGCTCCGACTTCGTGGGTTTGAGACACTTTTTGAACCCTCAATAAAGTTGTCGTGGATTTCTCGAAATCCTAATGTTTTTGTGCATATTTAGTGCGAAAAAATGTATACATGTATGCATAAATTTCGTTTTTTATTACTAATTTATCAATATTCATTCCCTGTTTACTGTATGTAAATTAGTGTGTATAGAAATTTCTCCCTCAGATTTTATTATATTCTGAATACAAGATTTTAACTCAAAAATGATTTAAAGAGAAATTTGTTGAAATTTTTAACATTGGTAAAAATACCTATAATTAAATTTTACATTTTTTGTTATTTTTATAAAAAAAAAAAAAAGGGCGTTGGAAATTCACACAGTATCTGTATATTGTATTATAATAATGCTGCGCCTACAAAAGCAAAAAAATCTGATGTGAGCAGCACATGACTTTCCTTATATAATGCAATGAATTTACTACTTTTACAGTAAAAAAATAAGTTTTTCTTATACTAGACACTTATATTTTTTCCAAGATATACTGAATGCTCCTCAATTAGTCGTCATTTTCATTGATTTAGCGTCATTTTTATACATTTGGCAAGATTTTCGTTAATTTGGCAGCATTTAAAAAAGTCGCCAAGTTGGCGACATTCCTCCAAATTCGTCGCCAAAATCTCGCCAAGCGTTATAAACGGAGAAATAAGTTATAAATAAAAACATAGAAAAAAATTGAATAGATGAAGATCATAAAATAAATGGAATCAGGCTGATACTGATCCCCTTTCAGAGGGAATTCAAACTCTAAGCATGGGGGAACCCCCCCCCCCTTACACAAACCTCTTAATGACCCGAATATCTATCTTCAAATTTCAAGAGATTTCAAATAAGTCATGTTTACCATATCTTTAGAAATATCGGAGGACATATGTCAACTTCAAATTTTGTACAAAAGGATATTCTTACATTCTGTCACATCCTTTACGAAACCAAAACCATCTGCTGTTCTTTGGGTGCAGCTAGACACCCCTTTCAAGGGGTTCCTAAATTCATGGGTACATATGGGTCAAGCGTACATCCCTGCAGTCTGGATCCACCCTTGACCACATGGTGAACCCAGGTGTTGAACCCAGACAGTTAAGGACCTTAAAGTTGACAGGCGTTCTTTGTATAAGGAAATTCTATCCTGAACTTCTGAAAAGTTAAAAAAAAATATGAGAAAAGAAAATCAAAATTTACTACACAAAATGTAATTAAGCTGTGAGAACCCCCCTTAGAGGTTTGGAGTTAGTTAAAAAAAATTAACTCGAATGTAGGCTCAACTCGACTTCATACCAGAATTCATTTTCTTTTACGAATTTTACAAGAAAAAATTTTGGAAATCGATCTTGGGTCCAAATGATTACAAATATAGTTATCCATCACTTTAAAAGACTTGAAAAAATATTTCGATTGATAATGTCCCCCCCCCCCCGGGGGAAGATAACTTCCCCCCAAGGGGGGGGGGGCTAATGACGTCACGAAAAAAAATTGTATCGCGGCTATTTTTCATAACAATGATTTAAACTATTAAGTTTCGTGATCATTGAACCATAAATAAACTCTTTTATGCATGATTATGTCAAATTTTGTCCTATGCTGCTATGTTAAAAAAATATGAATTTTTGAATAAAATTCAAAGTTTTAGCTCAAATATAAAAAAATCTATCTAGTTCTAGATTTTTACTTTCCTTATATACATAATGTATAAGGAAAGTATTGTGACGGGGTCTAAAATTCGAATTCGAGTTTTCGACGGGACAGCACGTTTCAAGCATCCCGGAACACGAATCAAACATTTTTGAAGTGATGTCTGTCTGTGTGTGTGTGTGTGTGTGTGTGTGTGTGTGAAAGTATATGTGTGTGTATGTGTCAGTGAGTCTGTGGAGACGATATCTCACGAAAGAATGGAGCGATTCGAATGAAATTTAGTACAAAAACCACAATTCGTGAATACTAGAAGCCTATTGTTTTTAAACGTAATCGAATGTTCAGAACCCCCCTAAATTTTCGAGTGAAATTTTGAAAAAATCATCAAAAAATCAAAACCTTTAATAAAGTTATGCAAATAGACATTTCTTATGTAATTTTTTCTTAGAAAACGATCGACATAAACTTTAGAACGCTACCACGAACCGTTCTCGAGATATTGTACATTTTTCAAATACATTTAACAAAAAATCCCATAAATTGAAAAAAAAATATTAACTGCTGAGAAACATGTTCACTTTTCATATGCAATATCATGTGATAAATTTGGTGACATCATTCTCGTGGATCTAGCTCGTTCCAGTCATGACAAAAGATACTTTGAGTAATACTTTTATATTTGAACGCCAATAGTCATTTATCTGCTATAAGAAAAAATTATTTCTCCGTCCATAATGCTTGGTAAGATTTTGGCGACGAATTTGGCGGAATGTTGCCAACTGGGCGACTTTTTGAAATGTTGCCAAATTAACGAAAATCTCGCCAAATGGATAAAAATGACGCTAAAGCAATGAAAATGACGACTAATTGTCGAAAATTCAATATCTTTGAAAGAATATAAGTATCTAATGTAAGAAAAACCTATTTTTTTTAATGAAAGAATAGTAAATTCATTGCATTATATAAGGAAAGTCATCTGTTGCCCACATCAGGTTTTTTTGTAATAAAGCCGGATATAAAGTTTCGTGAAAATTCATTAGTATTTATGGCAGGTATCGTACACAAGAAATTAACTACAAACATCAGTCAGACAGACAGACAGACAGACGGACATCACTCCAAAAATAGTCAAAACATTCAGAAGGTTTTAAAACATACATTGGCATCATAAATCTCGAAATCAAAAAATTTCGCGAAAACAGTACTTTCTCAATACTTCGTATGAGAAAATAAAAATGAAAATCATTGAAATATTGACACTGAGCAGTAAAAAATCTAGATTGTGTTTATGATTTGTTCTGTGTATGCGAAGACTCGCGTCTCAATGGGAAGTCAAACAACCGATTTTCCGCTGACCAGACGATGATCCATTGAGCTCCTGAAATGATTGGCTTCCTGTTTATATCTGAAGTGGATCATATTTCCCCCCACCTTCTGATTTTAGATCGCAGGGAAACTACTGATCTGTTAGATCCTTCCGCTGCTTTTACTTTCCCTGCAATACATGGTAATGTATAGGGAAAGTATTGGAATCATGGCGAAAATCGCAACTCGAGTTTTCGACGGATCTTCACGTTTCGAGACCTCTAGAATACGAAAAAACTATTTTTAGCGTGACATCTGTGTGTGTGTCTGTGTGTCTGTCTGTCTGTCTGTGAAGATTTTGTATCCACTATAACTAGAGAACTAATGGACCGAATTTCACAAAATTTGGTACGTAAGTCACTTGTGGGCGAGTCTGATGCTGATTAGTTTTGGGTACGATTCGGAATAAAAGAACCCGCTTATTTTTGCGAAATGGCCCGCAAAAGCTTGTATCCACTGTAACTAAAAAACTAATGGACCGAATTTCACAAAATTCGGCAGATGAGTCATTTGTGGGTCACCCTGGTGCTGATTGGATTTTGGTATGATTCGAAAAAAAATAACCTGCATTTTTTTACAAAATGACCCCCAAAAATCGTCCAAATCTAAATTAAAAAACTACGTATGCTCAAATATATCCATTAAATGATTGTTTAATACGTAATTTTCAGCGAAGAAAAGAATAAGACCAACCCCATTACACTAGAACTAGCCGTTCTCGAGATATTTTAGCTTTTCGTATTTTCTCTACGCCACCTTTGAAAATAAGTCCGGTTACCGAATGAGAACGAAAATTGAATTAAAAGTGAAATAAATTTAATTAAAATAAAGAGAACGTGGATATAAGTCTGCAGGGAAAGTCATGTGCTGCCCACATCAGATTTTTTACTTTGCCGAAAGGATTGTGATTGGGTCAAAAATCCTACTCTTGGATTTTAATGGATTTACATCCATTATTGAATTAATGGATATGGTTCTTTTTCCATTATAGTAAATCCATCAATGGATTTACATCCATTAATGAACTTTTATCCATTAATCCATCCATTAATGGATTTATTAATGGATGGATATTATTAACAATCCATTAATAATTATTAACATCCATTAATGGATCCATTGAACGTCCTTGAATACGAATCAACCATTTTTCTTTAATGATGTCTGTCTGCCTATGAATCCGTAGTCACGATATCTTTCGAACAAATTAAGCAAATCGAATTAAATTTGGCGCCATTATTTACATCGATAAACGTCAGAGGCTTGTTGGTTTTTAAGAGGATTTTTAAGAACGCCTTCAATTTATGAATTCTTCTTTCTAAACCGAAAACAATTTATAAAAAGTGATTATGTTAAAATGTTGTCCTAAAACAGTTATAAGTAATTTTTTATTTAATAGCAAAAAACATATTACAGAATGATAACATATACCGTTCTCGAGATATTGGACCTTTCTGATCTAGAATGAAAATACGTTCCCCCTAAACCCTCTGACAAACCAATTTATCAAGTTTAATACCGCAAACATTTCATCTCAAGTTTTCAATTTCTAATCATATCATGGAAGAAAAGGGACTATCTCTAACTTTATGAGTCATAGAATTCAGCTCCAGCTAATCTATCTGTAAATAACGTTTCCATTACTTGCATTGTTTAAAACGTAAATTTGAAGATACAGCTGGAAGCAAATCTCATTAACTCCATGGTTTAAATATTCATATTCTGAATCTTTTAATTGGGATGACCTCTCAATAATAAATTTTCTATTCAGCTGAATAATTATGGACTAACTCCATGATCTGGATAAAGTTTTCCTTTTATTTCTTACGGCATTAAAGTCTCATTACTGTGCAATTCTATTATATTGTGGCAACGCCATCGACCTGAGATTATAAACATAACAAGAAAGATCAGTCATGCATAAAGCATTGATTATGAAACACTTTACAACTGAAGCATCTCTAAAATGCGATACATTCAGCACTTGTATTTTTTTTAAATTATCACAGTACTACAAAAATTTAATATACTTGGAAACTTGAAACTTCATCCAAAAATGCAATGGCTTAAATCGTCTGCTTCTCTATGTAAAATCAATGAATATTTCATTCATATCACTTATATTCCAGACTCCAGAGCTAAATAATTTTGCGTGATGAAAATTCAGCAATTCTTATACAACTCGCCTTACAATCGCTTGATTTGTTTACATCCTGCAGTCGTTAAAATTAGGCTTCGTTACAGAAATAATCTAAATTTAGTGAATATTTAAAAAAAAATATTGTAATTGCGTTGGCTCAGAATTTATATACACAGATAATATGCAAAAATAAAACGGATTTAGGACGGATGCAACACAAAATACAAATTTAAACGGTTTCTAAAAATCATGATTTTTACACAGCGAAAATAAAATGGATACCATATTTTATTTTGCAACGAGTCACGTGATCTCTTCATACATCACTGTAAGTATTTTTTCAATTTTTATTTAAAATGTACTACCTAACATATTTTTCTGAAAACCGTTTATACATTTTATTTGATAATTTGAATATTTCCTAAAATTTTCGAAGCAATTTGTGAATTTTAACTTCGCTTAAAAAATGTTAGAAAAATTATGTCCCATATAGGGTTCAACGTATTCCATTTTTTCAACCCGGGTTAAATCCGAAATTAATTGGGTGATATTATTCATTTACATTCCCATATGTCCCACAGACCGTCTCAACAGCATACTAAAATTTCATTTTGATAAAGTCGTTTTTACGGCAGTTATTGTGAGAACGGCAGAATAAACAAAGGCATAAACATTTTACAACTATGTTGGAAAGTGTTAAAAATAGCAAAAAAGATCAAACTTATGAGAGGCTATTCATGGGCGTCCGTAAAGCAATGCAATGGAGGGGCTTCCTCTAATTCGTGCTCCCCAAAATTAATGGGTCTCTGAAATAATTGTTCCAAATTTCATTCGATTTGCTCAATTTGTTCGAGAGTTACTATGACCAAGGACTCTCAGTCAGACATTCATCATTGAGAATTATTACGAAACCGGTAATACTCAAAAAGTGTACTTTCGATCCCATAACAATATTTTTCTTTTACATATACTATGCATTGTAGGAAAAGTAAATGTGGTCATCACATGTGTTTTCCACAGAACCGAATTCAATTCTTCTTTTTTTTTTCAGTAATATACATTAATATATGTTTTATTGCACAAAATGAAACATGAAACAGATAGTTATTGAAATTGCGTAGAATTTTCAGTTTTAAGTAAATTTCTTTATGATTTAGCGCATTTTAAAATGACGCCGTCACTAGAATTTTAAAAAATGACATATCTTAGGAACGGTTTATTCTAGCGTAATGGGCGGTAGTTTTACTAGTTTTGTTACCAGAAATTACATATAAAACGAGCATTTAATTAATAAATTTAAGTATACTTATTTATTTATTTTTATTTTATTTTATTCATTTATTTATTTATTTATTGACGGACGCTTTGAAAAAGAACCAGTTTTTCTTTTTTAATTGCACCAAAGTCTAATCAGCACCAAAGTAACACACATGTGACTTAAATGCCAATATAATGATATTCAGTTGAGTAGTTTTGATGCTAGAGTGGATATATATGCACTGCACATTGTATTTTCCAAACCCTTTTGTAATACTTTATACTATGCATTGTGGAGAAAAAATGAGTTTTGTTACCAGAAATTACATATAAAACGAGCATTTAATTAATAAATTTAAGTATACTTATTTATTTATTTATATTTTATTTTGTTCATTTATTCATTTATTTATTTATTTATTGAAGGACACTTTGAAAAAGAACCAGGTTTCCTTTTTTAATTGCAAAGTCTGATCAGCACCAAAGTAACACACATGTGACTTATATACCAATATAATGATATTCAGTTGAGTAGTTTTGATGCTAGAGTGGATCTTTTGTCTATCTCGCTTGATTGCCGAGTTCATCATCCTACCTTTTAAATTCTCAGCTAGGGGCGCTGCACTCGCATTTATTCGATCGGGCATGGCTTACTATAGGTAGACCAAACGTGTACACTCATGATCCTTTCCTTATAAAGTTATTGGGGTGTTAAAATACTTTTCTAAGAAACCCTGTAAAAATAATATAGAGTGCCCAAGGTTGAAGTTCTGCCACTGAAACTGGTCAATCTTTGCGATGAGAGATATATATCCCGATATACATCTCAACGAACCTTTCAAAATATGTTTTCTCAATACAACATGACACATTCATATTCCATCTGCATACTTTAAAACATTAAAATTAGAAACTTCAACCTATGAGTTCAAAATATTTACTTTAAGATGCCTGAATGTTATCAAATGAGATAAATTGGGGCACTTGTAAACAACTCAACCATTTTACACACGCCCATGTGTGCTAAAAACGTAACACGAAATATTACATCTAACCCCATCTTTAATCTATTTTTCTTCTTCTGAAAGATGAAAAATGACATGCATAATGTAAAAATAAACATAGCATTACTCATTATTACGTGATATTTTCTCTCGTCTAATACCATATCATCATCCCTTCTTCCATAATTCATCACAATTTCCCCGGCGAGAATAAAATCACGAACTTAAGAAGGAATCATTTACATTTAAATTAATTCACCCCATTCAAAGAACGGGAATGACCCAAAATCGGGTTGAATTTGTTTGCGAGCTTCGTCCATTTCTATTCCGAATCAATTTCATCTGCTTCATTCGGCACCCCTCGACCTCTGAGGTCAGTCATCTCTGCCCCTCAGATCGACAACTGACCACCAAACGGACCAAATTAGGTCAGAGACAGGGTTGCCAGGTTTGGGTAGTATTACTCAATTTGGCTAATTTTATTTATGTCTGGATAAAAATCTTTTAAAAGTTCAGTGTCCACTATTTATTAGGTTCACTGATTAAATTCGCTTTATTATCTCAGCCGCTTTATGGAATCAGAAATGTGAAACCAATACCAACACTTGAACTTTATTCAAAATTCGATTTTTTATCAATTATCTGGCATTTAATTGAATCATTAAAAAGCCACAATGCTCATTAAATGATATTTCTTTCTCTTTTGAATCCGCGACACTTTGACTGTGCCCAAGCATATTATCTACCTTCTTTTTTTCCTATCTGTCTTACACTTTTCTGCCTTATACTCCTATCTCTCTTACACTTAGCTCTCATATCTCTTACACTTAGCTCTCATATCTCTTACACTTAGCTCTCTTAATCTTCTCGCTCTCATATTTCTAGCTTTCCTACACTTCTCTCTCATTTTTCTTACTTTTCTCTCTCTCTCTTACTGTTCCCTCTCTTACTCTTTCCTCTCTTACTCGCCTCTCACTTACTCGCCTATCTCTTACTCGCCTATCTCTTACTCACCTATCTCTTACTCACCTCTCTCTTACTCGCCTATCTCTTACTCACCTATCTCTTACTCACCTATCTCTTACTCGCCTATCTCTTACTCACCTATCTCTTACTCACCTCTCTCTTACTCGCCTATCTCTTACTTACCTCTCTCTTACTCACCTTTATCTCATACTCCCTCTCTCTCTCTTACATACCCCTTTCTCTCTTACTTACCCCTCTCTCTCTCTTACTCACCTATCTCTTATACTCCTTTACTCCTACTCATCACTCTCATACTCCTCTCTCTCTCGTATGACTTTCTCTCTTTCTATCTCTCTTACTCGTAAAATCCCTTTTACCCTCCTTCCTTACTCTCTATATCTCTATCTCGTATTAACATTAATTTAAGCTTAAAATGACAACTGGAAGGAATCTTTTAGATTGTGCCCAAATACGCTACTATTTATACCTCTCCAGCCATATGAGGGATTCCTTCGAATCAATTTACATTCTTCCTTTTCTAAACAAAGATGAGCTTCCGCATACACACCATATCACTTTCTTTTAGTTCAGGCGTTCATTGTAGAGTATTAGATTAAATTTGAGCTGAAAAGAAATTGATACCCCAAACCGGGTATCAAACCCTGGTTCTCTCTTTCTAAGCAAGCATCAATATCGGCACTTACCTCTGGACAATGGTATAGCTTTATTTAACGTTGTTAAATAAAACTATGGAAGATATCTGCCACTTGCACTGGCTGCCAAGATGTAAATTTGCAATAATTGCTTCAGAAACACTGATTACCAGCAT
This sequence comes from Amaurobius ferox, assembly GCA_951213105.1. NCBI lineage: Eukaryota > Metazoa > Arthropoda > Arachnida > Araneae > Amaurobiidae > Amaurobius > Amaurobius ferox. The sequence continues at coordinate 38,314,609 of OX578148.1, forward strand.
ATAATTAATTAGAGTGATCTGGCTGATGAATTATTAACCAGTGACAGATATACATTGTCCATTTCTCTACAGATATACATTTTCCTTTTTAACACTTTACAACAAAGTTGAAAAGTGTTTATGACTTTGTTCATTCTGTCTGTCTGTCTGTCTGTCCGTTAGCACGATAACTGCCGTAAAAATGACTTAATCGAAATGAAATTTTGGTATGTTGTTCAGACGGTCTGTAGGACCTATGGGAATATAAATGAATAATATCACCCAATTAGTTTTGGATTGAACCCGGGTTGAAAAAATTAAATACATTGAGCCCTATGGGACCTAATTTTTCAAGCATTTCTTAAGCAAATTTAAAATTCACAAATTGCTTCGAAAATTTTAGGTAATATTTAAATTGTTCCATAAAATATATAAAAAAAAATTCAGCGAAATATATTCAGTAGTTCTTTAAATAAAAATTAAAATAATAATTGCACCTCTTATATGAAACGATCACGTGACCATGATATGAAACGATCATATGACCCACTTCAAAATGATATAGGGCATCCATCTTGTTTCAAAATCGCGATTTTTTAAAGTTCTTTTTAATTCATATTGAGTGTTGTATCCGTCCTAAAACTACTTTATTTTTGCTTAAATTCTGTGCATCTACATACTTAAACAACGCAAATACAATATATTTGAGTTTACCACTTCAAAATGATATATGGCATCCATATTGTTTCAAATTCACGATTTTTTAAGTTCTTTTTAATTCATATTAAGTGTATCCGTCCTAAAACTACTTCATTTTCGCTTAAATTCTGTGCATCTACATACTGAAACAACGCAAATACAATATATTTGAGTTTAAATGATTATCCAAATTTGATTATTTCTACTATTAAGCCTATTTTTCACCTATGTAAAATGTAAGCAGCAAAATATGTAGAATGAGTTGTATTAGAATTGCTCTATTTCTTTAAAACAAAATAATTTAGTCCATGGAGTCTGCATGGTTGATATGAATGAAATATTAATTGATTTCATAAAGATAAGGACGATTTTTTTCGATGAAGTTTTAAGCATCGAGTTTAATTACTTGTAGCTCCATGGTCTTAATTTTTAAATAAAATAAATTATTATAGTATTGTGATGAATGAAATGAATGGGAGAAAGTTATGAATGAAATCCTGTTTTTATAGAGAGATCCAGGCGTGTTATTTTTTCTATGACGTCATTTGAATTAATTTCAGTTGTTTTCGATGAAGTTTTCAAATATAATAAATTATCGTAGTATTATGATAGTTTTAAAAATATTACCGTGGAATGTATCGCATTTTAAAGATATTTAAACCAGGCAATTTATATTTCAATGCCGTCATTTGAATGAAGTTTATTTTTTTCAATGAAGGTTTAAGTTTTCAAATATAATAAATTAATGTAGTATTGTGATAAGTTTTAAAATATTTCCGAGGAATGTATTGCATTTTCGACTTTTTTTAAATAAAATTGCATTGAAGTTGGAAAGTGTTTCATAATCAATGCTTTAAGCATGATTGATCTTTCTTGTTTAATTTTAATGTTGCTCACTTTGAATTTGAAATTAATTTCTTTCTAATTGGAAATTAGAAATTTATTAATATATTTAAGTAAACTTAATGGTGAAGCCTGGCATAGTTGACCGATTTTCAGTATCAATTTCGCTAGGTTTTATTGAAACAGCCTGGCAACCCTGGTCAAATCCAGCAATGACCAGGAAACGTCGATAATCACAACGCGCACCCATATTTCACCCAATCTCCCACGGGCAAGATCTTCACAAAACATGGCCAGTCCGTCAGCTGGTATAACTAAGTGGAAGAGGGGCTGCTGCCACCTTCAACAGCATAAAAAAAGAGTCTTGGAGAAGGAAGAGCGAGATCCCCCTCAGACGCCATGACCTGGATTCGGCAACGCAAGGTCAGGGTCGAGATCTTTTGTGGATGCCCGGTCAGCTGATGCTGCGAAGACGAAGAGCAGATGCTGGATTTACCAGTTCTGGTGCTTTACTAGTTCCTCTTTTTAGATTCTGGACACCGGCGACTTGAAGCATCTGGTGGTATAAACATAGTATGCTGTTCTTTGTTGGGTTACAATGGTGGCACGTGGCTACGGATGCTATAGTACGAGAAAGAGGAGGTGCCGGGTTGCAAAATAACATGATACCCACTTGGAATTGACCTTGGAGAATAAATTTGATGTTTATGAATGAAAGCAGTTGCTGCAGGATGTCGAAAATAATTTTTACGCACCACCTTGCGAGTGTTATTTTTTAGTGGCAAAGGATTGAATTCTGATAAAAGGAGTTTCGAAATTCACTGCGTGTTTTACCCATCGAGGTAGTATTAAACTAACTCCTTGGTTTTACCCTGACCAATCTTATTAACTTCACTTAGACTTTGTGCCTTATTTGTTCTAATTATTCTATAAACTCGTTCTCGGCACCCATAACACGTGTTGAGCTAAAACTCGTCGCACAATTAAAAATTTTCACGCTAAAAAAAAAATTAAAAAATTACCTACTATAAAATTAACAAGAAAGATCAATCATGCTTAAAGCATTGATTATGAAACATATTCCAACTTCAATGCAATTTTATTTAAAAAAGTCTAAAATGCAATACATTTCTCGGTAATATTTTAAAACTGATCACAATACTACATTAATTTATTATATTTGAAAACTTAAACCTTCATTGAAAAAAATGAACTTCATTCAAATGACGGAATTGAAATATAAATTGCCTGGTTTAAATATCTCTAAAATGCGATACATTCCATGGTAATATTTTTAAAACTATCATAATACTACGATAATTTATTATATTTGAAAACTTCATCGAAAACAACTGAAATTAATTCAAATGACGTCATAGAAAAATAACACGCCTGGATCTCTCTATAAAAACAGCATTTCATTCATAACTTTCCCCATTCATTTCATTCATCACAATACTATAATAATTTATTTTATTTAAAAATTAAGACCATGGAGCTACAAGTCATTAAACTCTATGCTTAAAACTCCATCGAAAACAATCGTCCTTCTCTTTATAAAATCAATTAATATTTCATTCATATCAGCCATGCAGACTCCATGGACTAAATTATTTTGTGTTAAAAAAATACAGGAATTCTAATACAACTCATTCTACATATTTTGCTGTTTACATTTTACATAGGTGAAAAATAGGCTTAGTTGTAGAAATAATCAAATTTAGATGAGCATTTAAGCTCAAATATATTGTCATTGCGTTGTTTCAGTATGTAGATGCACAGAATTTAAGCAAAAATAAAGTAGTTTTAGGACGGATACAACACTCAATATGAATTAAAAAGAACTTAAAAAAAAAAACGATTTTGAAACAAGATGGATGCCATATATCATTTTGAAGTGGGTCATGTGATCGTTTCATATCATGGTCACGTGATCGTTTCATATAAGAGGTGTAATTATTATTTTAATTTTTATTTAAAAAACTACTGAATATATTTCGCTGAATTTTTTTTTTATATATTTTATGGAACAATTTGAATATTACCTAAAATTTTCGAAGCAATTTGTGAATTTTAAATCCGCTTAAAAATGTTTGAAAAATTAGGTCTTATAGGGCTCAATGTATTTCATTTTTTCAACCCGGGTTCAATCCAAAATTAATTGGGTGATATTATTCATTTATATTCCCATAGGTCCTACAGACCGTCTGAACAACATACTAAAATTTCATTTTGATTAAGTCATTTTTACGGCAGTTATCGTGCTAACGGACAGACAGACAGACAGACAGACAGAATGAACAATGTCATAAACACTTTTCAACTTTGTTGTAAAGTGTTAAAAAAAATGCACACTATAAAATTTTCACGTCATTAAATTACGTCGTTACATCATTGAAGTACGAGATCTTTAACGATGTTGTTATCGGCTTTCAGAAAACATAGAATGCTGAAACTCGGCGAGGACCGCTTGCATCTATACCATTTTCACGTCATTACGTTACGTCGTTTACGTACTTGACGGGCCCCTTCTCGGCTCCCAGAGCTCTTAGAAATACTGAAACTTGTCACACAATTCCATCTCGTGGAGCATCTTCATCTATCCAATTTTCGCGTCACCTTCCGTCTTTACGTCATTTACGTACGTCATGACTCTTTTTGCTCTTTTAGCGCATTTGCTTTCTGAATTGTGGCTTAATGCATTCGGGTGAAATGTTTTCCTGGTTCTAACGCATTGATATATGCAGAGTACTACATAGGTTTAAGCGTAAATTACTTCAAAAAATAAATTATGAAAAAAAAAAATCAAATTTTTTTAATGCCCTACTCCTACACAACAGTGGTGCATGGAAAAGTAGAAAATAAATTTTAATCACACGCGGAATTGAACCAAAATGAGGGCATAGGCAAATTTAATTCAAAACAATGCTATGTTAATATTTTATTATTATCCAAAATTGATATTATTCAAAATTACCGAAGGAAAATGAAGGTGTAGGCAGATTTAATACAGAACAATACTATAAATGCATTTCATCATTATCTAAAATTGATGTTGTGTAAAATTGTAGGAACTATTTCATCTGCCTACACCCCTGTTTCCCTTTGACAATTTTGTGTAACATCAATTTTGGATAATGATGATATTTAAATATAATATTGTTTTGAAAATTGAATCTGCCTACACACTCCATTTGGTTTAATTTTGTGTGTGATTAAATATATTTTTCTACTCTTTCGTGCGCCACTGTTATGTAAGAGAAGATATCAAAACGCTTGTTTCTTTTCTAAATATATTTCTTAATTTTTATTAACACTTTACAACATAGTTGAACAGTGTTAATGACTTTGTCCATTCTGTCTGTCTGTCTGTCTGTCCGTTCGCATGATAACTGCCGTAAAATGACTTTATCAAAATCAAATTGTAGTATGTTGTTGAGATAGTCTGTGGGACATATGGGAATGTAAATGAATAATATCACCCAATTAGATTTGGATTGAACCCGGGTTAAAAAAGTGAAATACATTGAACCCTATGGGACCTAATTTTTCAAACATTTTTTAAGCAAAGTTAAAATTCACAAATTGCTCCTAAAATTTTAAGAAATATTCAAATCATCCCATGAAATATATAAAAAGAATTTCATCAAAATATATTTAGTTTTTTAAATAAAAATTAAAATATTAATTACACCCATATAATATGAACAGATCACGTGACCCACTTCAAAATAAAATATGGCATCCATGTTTTTTTCCCAGTGTAAAAATCGTGAGTTTTACTTTCACATTTATATTTAGTGTTGCATCCGTCCTAAAACCGCTTTATTTTTGCGTATTTTCTGTGCATCTATTCTACACCAACGCAATTACAATATTTTTGAGTTTAAATGGTCATCAAACTTTGATTATTTTTACAACGAAGCCTAATTTTAATAGATGCAGAATGTAAACCAGTGATTGTGAGATGAATTGTATAAGAATTATTGAATTTTTTTAACGCAAAATTATTTAGCTTTGGTGTCTGGAATAAAATTGATATTAATGAAATATTTATTGCTTTTACATAGGGAGAGCCAGACGATTTATATTTCGATAACGTTATTTGAATAAAGTTAATTTTTTTCAATGAACTTTTTAAGTTTTCAAATACAATAAATTATTGTGGTACTGTGATAGTTTAAAATATATTAGCGCTGAATGTATCGCATTTTATAGATGTTTAAATAAAATTGCATTTCAGTTTGAAAGTGTTGCATAATCAATGCTTTATGCATGATTGATCTTTATTGTTTCTCATTTTCTTTACTCAATATGTCGATTTTATTATTTAATAGAACGTTTGCTGAATCACGGTTTGAGCAACAAATATAAAACATATTTTGTAGTATATCCTCAGCTGGATTGACAGTCATCATTGAGTTTCTCTATATCCGTAGTATAATGTATAGGAAAAGTATTATGACAGTGTCGAAAATTCGAATTCCAATTTTCGACGACAAAGCACGCTTCAAGCACCCTGAAATCGAATCAAACGTTTTTAAGGTGATGTGTGAGGGGGGGGGGGGGGGAGTCCGTGAATCTAAGAATGCAATGTCTCACGAAACAAGAGTGTTTCGAACGAAATTAGGCACAAATATTTCAATCGATGAATACTGCAAACCTATTGATTTTAAAAATAATAGAATGTTCGAAAGACCCCTGACATTTTGGAATGAAATTCGAGTTTTTAACTGGAGAGCGCGTTTCAAGGATCCCTGAACTCGAATCGAACGGTTATGAGGTGATGTCTGTGTGAGTCTATGGAAGCGATATCTCACGAACGATTGCCGCGTTTTGAGCGAAATTTGGAACAAAAATAACAATCAATGGATACTGGAAGTCTATTGATTTTAAACACAATCGAATGTTCGGTAGCCCCTCCCACTTTTCGAAAGGAATTTTGAAAAAATCATAACCTTAAATAAATGTTACGTAAATGATCATTAATAATGTAGTTTTTCAGTATAAAGCAAATGACACAAATTTTAAAACACTGGAATAAACCGTTCTCGAGATATTGCACGTTTTTCAAATAAATGTATCAAGAAAGAAATCAAGTTATCAAAAATGACATAAAATAAACAAGCATTAACTATCATGAAATATGTCCACTTTTCATATGCAATATTATGCGACAAATTTGTTAACATCACCCTCGTGAATCTAGTTCGTTCCATTCGCGAGAAAAGATACTTTATGCAATAGTTTTATATTTTTGACGCTCAACAATTCGTCAATGATCATTTATTTATATATAAGTAAAGCCGTTCTCTCCCTCTGTTTGTAAACCTTGGCGATAATTTTAGCTAACTTGCGATTTTTTATAACGGTGACAAATTTACGAAAATATGGTTAAAATTGCAAAACTGATGCCCAATTATTACTTAATATACGGATTACATTGCTTATTGCGGATGCTATTAATCTATATGTAAAGAGCAGTATTTTGGAGTTCTGCATTGAGTGACCTCAGATACTGAAAACGAAGCCAGATATTGGACTAATTTTTAACTTATTTACAACAATGGAGAATTTTGGAGCTTTGCGTTGCGTAGGACATCACACAATGGAAACGAAGCCGGACATTGGACTTATTACTTTCCTTATATACATAATGTATAAGGAAAGTATTTTTACTTTCCTTATATACACAATGTATAAGGAAAGTATTGTGACGGGGTCGAAAATTCGAATTCGAGTTTTCGACGGGAGAGCACGTTTAAAGCATACCTGATCACGAATCGAACATGTTTGAAGTGATGTCTGTGTGAAAGTATGTGTGTTGAAGACCCAGACCGACCGGCTCGTCAACAAGGACATGAGCAACCATGTGTGTGTATGTGTGAAAGTATGTGTGTATGTGTGTGTGTGTGTGTGTCAGTGAGTCTTTGGAGACGATATCTCACGAACAAATAGAGCTATTCGAATGAAATTTGGTACAAAAATCACAATCCGTGAATACTGGAAGCCTATTATTTTTAAACGTAATCGAATGTTCAGAAACCCCTAAATTTTCGAGTGAAATTTTGAAAAAAATTAGCAAAAAATCAAAACCTTTAGTAAAGTTACGCAAATAGACATTTCTTATGTAATTTTTTCTTAGAAAACGATTAACATAAACTTTAGAATGCTAGCATGAACCGTTTTCGAGATATTGCACATTTTTAAAATAAATTTATCAAAAAATCCCATAAATTAAAAAATATATATATTAACTGTTGAGAAATATGTTCACTTTTCATATGTAATATCATGCCATAAATTTGGTGATACCATTCTCGTGGATCCAGCTCGTTTCATTCAAGAGAAAAGAAACTTTGAGTAATACTTTTGTATTTGAACGCCAATAGTTGTTTATCTGCTATAAGAATAACCTATTTCTCAGTCCACAACGCTTGGCGAGATTTTGGCGATGAATTTTGCGGAATGTCGCCAACTTGGCGACTTTTTTAAATGTTGCCAAATTAACGAATATCTCGTCAAATGGATAACAATGACACTAACTCAATGAAAATGACGACAAATTGTCGAAAATTCAATATCTTGGAAAGAATATAAGTATCTACTATAAGATAAACTTTTTTTTTACTGT
>OX578148.1:38322963-38447963 GCA_951213105.1 Amaurobius ferox
TTACTTGCTCATACTATGTAATAATTGTTGTTAAACAATTATGTAATATATTCGCACCAACACAATATTAAATTTTTACAAAAGTAACGAATTAACACTTTTGTAAAAAAAAAATCTTTACAGCTCTTTGCACTGATTTAAATATTATTTGTATTTCCATATTTACTTGCTCATACTATGTAATAATTGTTGTTAAACAATTATGTAATATATTCGCACCAACACAATATTAAATTCTTACAAATAGTAACGAATTAACACTTTTGTAAAAAAAAAAATCTTTACAGTTCTTTACACTGATTTAAATATTATTTGTATTTCCATATTTATATGTCCATATTCCTATTTTTTCCATATTCCTATGTAATAATTGTTGTTAAACAATTATGCAATATATTGTTAAACAAAACAAGCAAAAAAAAACGTTAAAAAAAGTTTATTACCTTATCATACGTAGTATTGAGAAAATATTGTTTTCACGAAATTTTTCGATTTCGAGATTTCGATACCAGTATGTTTTAAGACCGCCTGAACATTTTTTGACTATTTTTGGAGCGATCTCCGTCTGTCTGTATGTTTGTATGTGGTCGACTTTTTTGTATATACGATAGCGGCTAAAAATATTACTGAATTTTCACCAAACTTTATATCCGGCTATGTTAACCAAAGAAATCTAGAACTAAATTGAATTCTTTTAAAATTCGAGCGAAAACGTCAAATTATATATTTTTTTAACATGGCAGCATAGGACATAATTTGTCATAATTATGCATAAAAGATTTATTTATGCATGATCACGAAACTTTAGATAGTTTCAAGGGATTTTGGTATGAGATAGTCAAGTTGAGCCACACACCAGTTAATCTTATAATCTTTTAGCACAATGTACTTAAATTAAGTTAAAACATTTTGATTTTTAACAAAATTTTGATAATTGAAATACATAAAATATATAACAAGTATTCTCGATATCATATAACCGCGACCTAAATTTATTTTATTCTCAATAAATTAATTTTTCGGAGTTTTTATGAAGACAGAACAATTTTAAATCCTGGTATATAAATGTTTTTCAATTCATGTATGCTTCAAAATTTGTATAGAAAATAATATTATCTGGTATGTTCATAAATAGTCGACTGCAGAAAAAATATTTAACAATTATTTGTTAGTAGCATAATATTTATTTCATATTTGATTTAAAACCTATTAAATTAGAGTTTGTTTTAAATGTGTATTAATTAGATTAAAAAATAATTTATCTAATCAACGAATGTAAAAATTAAATCACATTTTTTGTGCGCAAAATTTTGAAATTGAGCATGGGAAGTTTTCAAAAACACATTTTCAAAATGAGCAGCAAGTTACGGAGCATGAGCACTGTTAAGTGATCGCGAACATCACAAGCTGTGCACCTCTACTCTACAGAAATCATTTCTGCATGAAATTACACATCTATAAATTATCCTAGTTTAAAAACCACATTTAGAAGTCAATGGATAAAATAATGCTTTTATCGGCGAAACTAAAACCGAACGGAAATAATTATATCTTGATTGATCACTTAATGATGCTGTCTATAATAGAAAAAAATATCAGCAGACGACACAAAACATTGTTCAATTAATTATTCTCAAATAAATTTAATTGTTTAGGCATGCGTACAGTCGCACGCCTCCGTGCAATCTCTTACCAGGTAAACAAGGACCCCCTTCGCGTGGCAACACCCCAAAATTTTATGTCGTTGACCCCTATTTGACCCCCCATCATCGAGACAATCGATCAATTCATCCGAATCTCAATTAAATTCAAGATGTTTGTAGAAGCATCTGGTATCGACATAAGTGTTCGGAATCTTGAAGAGTTCGGGCTAAAAACTGTTTAGATAACCTTCCTCGCCAGACCCACCTGCCCGGCTAGGTTGCGCACATTACAGATGGCTAATATAACTCCTCTGACTCTGCGCAACACCTTTCGTAACTCGTATAATCCCGCAGCTGTAGGAGCGTCTAAATGTTATTTACCTTTTAAAAAACGAGCGATAGTCTCAGTGGAGTTTGTTGGTTTGCGTAAATTTAAGGGGTTTCCGTAAACAACTTACTAACCCCGTTTAGAACCGGAAGTAGGTTAGGGTTACGGGTCTTCTTCTGTTAGCTACCCCTTGCCCTTGACTTTTAGCCGATGGTTGGTGGCAACAGGGTCAAATTTGGAGGAAACGGTGACATATGTCGGTTAGTAGAATTAAACTAAGACGTTTATTGGGAAATGATGAAGTAAGTCTTCTTACTGACCTGGAAAGAAAATTTTGAAGGTTTTTTGTTTTTGTTTTTATCGGCTGGGGTAAGGGTTTTATGTTGAACCCACTGGTAAAATGCCGACAAACATGAAGAATGTGATAAACAGATTGTTTTCGAAAACATTTCCCTTTATGCACATTTCTCCAGACGTTTGGCTTGCAATAGTGAAAAAAAAAATATTTTTCAATAAAAAAGAAATATTTTATTTTAATACAAAAGCTCAAAATAAAGACGTGAAGAATAGTAACTAAATGTTCAGAAAATTCAATGAAAAACAAGAAAGAGCAATCAATCATGTATAAAGCATTCATTATGAAACACTTTCCAACTGCAGTGCAATTTTATTTAAACATCTCTAAAATGCGATACATTCAGCGGTCATATTTTTAAAATTATACATTTCTTGGTAATATTTTAAAAATTATCACAATACTACATTAATTTATTATATTTGAAAACGTAAAACTTCATCGAAAAAGAAATGAACTTTATTCAAATGACGTCATCGAAATATAAATCGCCACTATATCAAGCAGCATTTCATTCATAAACTTTTTTCCATTCATCACAATACCATAATAATTTATTTTTTTTTAAATCTTAAAACCATGGAGGTACAAGTAATTTAACTCTATGCTTAAAACTTTATCGAAAAAATCGTCTTATTCTCTGTGTAAAATCAATGAATGTTTCATTCATATCAGCTATATTGCAGACTCCATGAGCTAAATAATTTTGCGTTAAAGAAATGCAGCAATTCTTATACAACTCATTCTACATATTTTGCTGTTTACATTTTCCATAAGTGAAAATTAGGCTTCGTTGTAGAAATAATCAAAGTTGGATGATCATTTAAATTCAAATATATTGTAATTGCGTTATTTCAGTATATAGATGCACAGAATTTAAGCAAAAATAAAGCGGTTTTAGAACGGATGCAACACTAAATATGAATAAAAAAGAACTTTAAAAATCACGATTTTGACACAAGATGGATGCTATATTTTATTTCGAAGTTGGTCAAGTGATCGCTTCATATAAAGGGTGTAATTTTTATTTTAATTTTTATTTAAAAAACTACTGAATATATTTTGCTGAAATTCTTTTTATATATTTTATGGGATAATTTGAATATTTTTTAAAACTTTCGAAGCACTTTGCGAATTTTAAATTCGCTTAAAAAATGTTTGAAAAATTAAGTCCCGTAGGGTTCAATGTATTTAATTTTTTTAACCCGGGTTCAATCCAAAACTAATTGGGTGATATTATTCATTTATATTCCCATATGTCCCACAAACCGTCTGAACAACATACTAAATTTTCATTTTGATAAAGTCATTCTTAAGGCAGTTATCGTGCTTACGGACAGACAGACAGACAGACAGACAAACAGAATGAACAAAGTCATAAACACTTTTCAACATAGTTGAAAAGTGTTGAAAAAGGTAAAAATTACGTTTTGTAAAATTAGTAAGAAAAAGAGGAATCCATATTTAAGCTTAACGTGGTTTCCATCAATGTTACTAATCATTTAAAATACTTAGGATGACAATAAGGTGGCCTCGAGTGCCTACGTATATCACATATATTATCTTTAAAAAAAAAGATATAGAAAATTTTGTGTAAAAATTTTGGTTGTGTTAAGATTCTAGGAACAACTTGGGGGGGATAAAAATCTAGTATCTAAACGGATTTACTGTATTTTTTTCCTAATATATTACAATAGAATAAAATGGCGAAAAAATAATCCGATATCAGTTTTCTTCTTTTTTAACACTTTACAACAAAGTTGAAAAGTGTTTATGACTTTGTTCATTCGGTCTGTCTGTTTGTCCGTTAGCACGATAACTGCCGTAAAAATGACTTAATCAAAATGAAAGTTTAGTATGTTGTTCAGACGGTCTGTAGGACCTATGGGAATATAAATGAATACCACCCAATTAGTTTTGGATTGAACACGGGTTGAAAAAATGAAATACACTGAACCCTATGGGACCTAACTTTTCAAACATTTTTTAAGCGGATTTAAAATTCACAAATTGCTTCGAAAATTTTAGGTAATATTCAAATTGTTCCATAAAATATATAAAAAAAAATCAGCAAAATATATTCAGTAGTTTTTTAAATAAAAATTAAAATAATAATTACACCTCTTATATGAAGCGATCACGTGACCATGGTATGAAAAGATCACGTGATCCACTTCAAAATGAAATATGGCATCCATCTTGTCTCAAAATCGGGATTTTTAAAGTTCTTTTTAATTCATATTGGGTGTTGTATCCGCCCTAAAACCTCTTCATTTTTGCTTAAATTCTGTGCATCTACATACTGAAACAACGCAATTACAATATATTTGAGTTTAAATGATCATCCAAATTTGATTATTTCTACAACGAAGCCTATTTTTCACTTATGTAAAATGTAAACAGCAAAATATGTAGAATGAGTTGTATTAGAATTGCTGTATTTCTTTAACACAAAATTATTTATCCCATGGAGTCTGCATAGCTGATATGAATGAAATATTCATTGATTAACAAAGAGAAGGACGATTTTTTTCGATGAAGTTTTAAGCATAGAGTTTAATTACTTGTAGCTCCATGGTCTTAATTTTTAAATAAAATAAATTATTATAGTATTGTGATGAATGAAATGAATGGGAAAATGTTATGAATGAAATGCTGTTTTTATAGAAAGATCCAGGCGTGTTATTTTTTCTGTGATGTCATTTGAATGAATTTCAGTTGTTTTCGATGAAGTTTTCAAATATAATAAATTATCGTAGTATTTTGATAGTTTTAAAAATATTACCGAGGAATGTATAGCATTTTAGTGATGTTTAAACCAGGCAATTTATATTTCAATGTCGTCATTTGAATGAAGTTCATTTTTTTCGATGAAGGTTTAAGTTTTCAAATATAATAAATTAATGTAGTATTGAGATAAGTTTTAAAATATTACCGTGGAATGTGTTGCATTTTGGACTTGTTTAAATAAAATTGCATTGAAGTTGGAAAGTGTTTCATAATCAATGCTTTAAGCATGCTTGATCTTTCTTGTTTATTTAAAATGCTAAAATGGTTGCAAAATGTTAAAATTAAAAAATACGTTGTTTTAAAATTTTAATGATATACTGTCCCTTTAAAAAGTTCTGAAAGAAGCAAAACAATATATAAAATATCTTATTACATTCATACTCCATAGAATATCGTTTTACTAGCAATATCATTACTACCCCCCATAAAAATCCCCGATACATAAATACTGTACCAGCAAATAATAAAATTCAATTAATTTACGACCCGCTCACAAAACTTACCAGTCCCATGAACAGTGAAATTTTCTATTTTGAATCAAGAATATTAAATTAATAATTCTCTCAAACTGGCAGGAATTTAAAAAAAAAATTAAACTTAATTTTCCGAAATGTGGAATCATCATAAATTTAGCGAAACATCGCCAAGTTGGTTATATTTCCCCCAATGTGTCGCTAAATTAAAAAGCAAATACATTGATAGGCAGACAGACAGACAGACCGAAAGAAGGGCTTTTTCATAGTATTTTTGATACCAATAATACCCATCGAATTCAAATAAGTTTAAATACAATTTAAATCAGTTCAATGCATTCAAACCAGTTCAAATTACCATTCCCCCATATTATGTATAATATCAGCATTGTTCCCAGCATTGTCGTTGTTTTCCATAGGAAACAATGCAACAAAAGTCTTGAAATTCTATAAAATAGATTTGTAATCATGAGAATAACTAAAATTTTTATCTAGATCTAGTTTTTCACATTATGTAGCTACACATAAAATTTGATACCACTAAGTACCATTCGTCCGTGAGTTACTCTGTCCACACCACACATACCTACACACACAGATGAACATTTTTACAAAAGTGTTCGAAATGTGTTCAGAAGGTTTCAAGGCGTGCTTTTCCGTCAAAATGTATGAATAATATGTATGAACGTATGAAATGATAATATGTATGAATGTATGAATATATGAATGTATGAAAATATTTGGGAAAACGACAGTTTCCTATGCACTTGTATAAGAAAATAAAAATAAATATTCAAACAAGTTACAATAAAATAAACATTAATTTTACTCTTGAATATTATATTATAAACGTATAATATTCTATAATAGTACAATATAATATTCAATGGATATCATGTTATAAACGTTTCTTTATAAAAATATTAATTTATACTAATTGAATGTTTTTAATTCTATGTATTTAATTTTTTTCCAAATTGTGGAGTTTATGCGGGTTACCAGAGTGTTGGTATTTTGCATACTCTCTACATTTTGTTTGTTAACGGCAACTCAAAATGTTAATGTAGAAGAAAGTTAAATGGAGCTTCTGTAGAGTTTACTAAAATTATAATTTTAATTACATAGTTTTTTTAAACTTATGTAAAATGTCTTCCCTAATTTCAGTACCCCAAAATCTTAAAAAACGGAACTTACTCCCCCTCCCCCACCTTGACCTTGACACATCGTCTGCGGAAAACGGTACCTACCATCTGCTGACCGTTACTGGCGAGTGCAGATGCGCCTTTTTTTTTCAAGGTCCCGTTCGTTATCCGCTGCTCTCGGGCCCATATGGATATGGGTCAGTAGTGTTGGGCGCTGGACAGTCAGAGCACCCTTGACCATATGCCGCTGCACCCAGCTGACCCAAAGAAAAGCACCCACTCAACAAAATAGAAGAATAAGTCTTCTAAAATGAGGCTAAATTGCAAAGGAAATTTGAACCTTGATCTTTGCAGTGAAGCCTAAACGAAGGGGCATGGATAGGATGTTCGCTCCAGACATCTGCATGAGCCAGTCAGCATTTTAGACTTTAACCACGGCCCAGCCCAGCAATAATCAGGGCTGGCTGCCACCAGGAATATCTCTTAGCGATGACATCATGTAACATTTCTTATAAAAATATATAAAATATATATTCTGAAAAATATATAAAGTCTGCGCTTCCACTCGATTTTCTCATTTAGTTCCACTTATAGAATAATTAGTATAGTACCAGATATTTTTAACGTCTGGTCACAAATCTAGTCCTTTTAGCAGGCTTAACAAACCAGTAAAAACAGTATTTAAATTTGTTGAGTCTTTTTGAGTAATAAGCGGCCATGATATACCGATAGAAAAGATTAGGACGAGGTTTTTATTTCTCGTTGTTCCGCAGTTCTCTGTAAGGTGATAAAGCTTACAAAATATTCTCTGAACTCAGCCAACCTCATTGTAGGAAGAAGAAAATTATTTAATGTTTAATAATATTCGAAAATCTATTTTGTATTTAAACCAATTCAGGAGGCTTACTTACTTATTAATGTTCCGTTTTATTAATTTTATTTTCCCGTTTTATATTTATTTAGGATTTTAAAATTTTGTTCCATAAGTTAATATTCCATTTGAGTTAGTGGTTAAAAATGGCGGAAGTTAGTTTCCCTTCTATTTCAGTAAATAATATTTGAATAATATTTCAGTTTAATAATATTTGAAAGTTTATTTTGTATTTAAACCAATTCAGGAGGCTTACTTACTTATCAATGTTCCCTTTTATTAATTTTATTTTCCCGTTTTATATTTATTTGGGATTTTAAAATTTTGTTCCATAAGTTAATATTCCATAGAGTTAGTGGTTAAAAATGGCAGAAGTCAGTTTCCCTTCTATTTCAGTAATTTAAACATATTTAAATTAAATAACTTATAATTCTTTTTGTTTCCTTTCATTTAATGCTAAATGTAAGCTTTTCGTCTAAGAATTAATTCACTTATTGCGATTTTTCAATTAATTCTAATAATTTTCGGATTTTTTCAAAAAATACGCAAGCAGACGATTTCAAAATTACCGACATCCAACGACAAAATTTTAAATAACTTTAATTTTCAAAAGATAAAAACAATTAAACAAAAAATACCCATGAATTGATGGGAAGAAATTTGGAATATTAAACTGCTGCGTGAATTTTAAAGATGGACGAAAGTGAAATTTTTATAATGCAAGGAAATAAAATTTATTGTAAAATCGTGATAGCTTAACTAATTCTCAACGGAAAAGACCAGATTTAGTATTCATTGAAAGGAAATAAAAAGGGGAATAAAAATCATTACAATTTAGCTAATTGAAGTCAATTTAAATCACTAAACCAGAAAGAAAACGAACGTCCGCCATTTTCAACCACAACTAATAAGGAATGTAATATTACAGCTGCTCCGACTTCGTGGGTTTGAGACACTTTTTGAACCCTCAATAAAGTTGTCGTGGATTTCTCGAAATCCTAATGTTTTTGTGCATATTTAGTGCGAAAAAATGTATACATGTATGCATAAATTTCGTTTTTTATTACTAATTTATCAATATTCATTCCCTGTTTACTGTATGTAAATTAGTGTGTATAGAAATTTCTCCCTCAGATTTTATTATATTCTGAATACAAGATTTTAACTCAAAAATGATTTAAAGAGAAATTTGTTGAAATTTTTAACATTGGTAAAAATACCTATAATTAAATTTTACATTTTTTGTTATTTTTATAAAAAAAAAAAAAAGGGCGTTGGAAATTCACACAGTATCTGTATATTGTATTATAATAATGCTGCGCCTACAAAAGCAAAAAAATCTGATGTGAGCAGCACATGACTTTCCTTATATAATGCAATGAATTTACTACTTTTACAGTAAAAAAATAAGTTTTTCTTATACTAGACACTTATATTTTTTCCAAGATATACTGAATGCTCCTCAATTAGTCGTCATTTTCATTGATTTAGCGTCATTTTTATACATTTGGCAAGATTTTCGTTAATTTGGCAGCATTTAAAAAAGTCGCCAAGTTGGCGACATTCCTCCAAATTCGTCGCCAAAATCTCGCCAAGCGTTATAAACGGAGAAATAAGTTATAAATAAAAACATAGAAAAAAATTGAATAGATGAAGATCATAAAATAAATGGAATCAGGCTGATACTGATCCCCTTTCAGAGGGAATTCAAACTCTAAGCATGGGGGAACCCCCCCCCCCTTACACAAACCTCTTAATGACCCGAATATCTATCTTCAAATTTCAAGAGATTTCAAATAAGTCATGTTTACCATATCTTTAGAAATATCGGAGGACATATGTCAACTTCAAATTTTGTACAAAAGGATATTCTTACATTCTGTCACATCCTTTACGAAACCAAAACCATCTGCTGTTCTTTGGGTGCAGCTAGACACCCCTTTCAAGGGGTTCCTAAATTCATGGGTACATATGGGTCAAGCGTACATCCCTGCAGTCTGGATCCACCCTTGACCACATGGTGAACCCAGGTGTTGAACCCAGACAGTTAAGGACCTTAAAGTTGACAGGCGTTCTTTGTATAAGGAAATTCTATCCTGAACTTCTGAAAAGTTAAAAAAAAATATGAGAAAAGAAAATCAAAATTTACTACACAAAATGTAATTAAGCTGTGAGAACCCCCCTTAGAGGTTTGGAGTTAGTTAAAAAAAATTAACTCGAATGTAGGCTCAACTCGACTTCATACCAGAATTCATTTTCTTTTACGAATTTTACAAGAAAAAATTTTGGAAATCGATCTTGGGTCCAAATGATTACAAATATAGTTATCCATCACTTTAAAAGACTTGAAAAAATATTTCGATTGATAATGTCCCCCCCCCCCCGGGGGAAGATAACTTCCCCCCAAGGGGGGGGGGGCTAATGACGTCACGAAAAAAAATTGTATCGCGGCTATTTTTCATAACAATGATTTAAACTATTAAGTTTCGTGATCATTGAACCATAAATAAACTCTTTTATGCATGATTATGTCAAATTTTGTCCTATGCTGCTATGTTAAAAAAATATGAATTTTTGAATAAAATTCAAAGTTTTAGCTCAAATATAAAAAAATCTATCTAGTTCTAGATTTTTACTTTCCTTATATACATAATGTATAAGGAAAGTATTGTGACGGGGTCTAAAATTCGAATTCGAGTTTTCGACGGGACAGCACGTTTCAAGCATCCCGGAACACGAATCAAACATTTTTGAAGTGATGTCTGTCTGTGTGTGTGTGTGTGTGTGTGTGTGTGTGTGAAAGTATATGTGTGTGTATGTGTCAGTGAGTCTGTGGAGACGATATCTCACGAAAGAATGGAGCGATTCGAATGAAATTTAGTACAAAAACCACAATTCGTGAATACTAGAAGCCTATTGTTTTTAAACGTAATCGAATGTTCAGAACCCCCCTAAATTTTCGAGTGAAATTTTGAAAAAATCATCAAAAAATCAAAACCTTTAATAAAGTTATGCAAATAGACATTTCTTATGTAATTTTTTCTTAGAAAACGATCGACATAAACTTTAGAACGCTACCACGAACCGTTCTCGAGATATTGTACATTTTTCAAATACATTTAACAAAAAATCCCATAAATTGAAAAAAAAATATTAACTGCTGAGAAACATGTTCACTTTTCATATGCAATATCATGTGATAAATTTGGTGACATCATTCTCGTGGATCTAGCTCGTTCCAGTCATGACAAAAGATACTTTGAGTAATACTTTTATATTTGAACGCCAATAGTCATTTATCTGCTATAAGAAAAAATTATTTCTCCGTCCATAATGCTTGGTAAGATTTTGGCGACGAATTTGGCGGAATGTTGCCAACTGGGCGACTTTTTGAAATGTTGCCAAATTAACGAAAATCTCGCCAAATGGATAAAAATGACGCTAAAGCAATGAAAATGACGACTAATTGTCGAAAATTCAATATCTTTGAAAGAATATAAGTATCTAATGTAAGAAAAACCTATTTTTTTTAATGAAAGAATAGTAAATTCATTGCATTATATAAGGAAAGTCATCTGTTGCCCACATCAGGTTTTTTTGTAATAAAGCCGGATATAAAGTTTCGTGAAAATTCATTAGTATTTATGGCAGGTATCGTACACAAGAAATTAACTACAAACATCAGTCAGACAGACAGACAGACAGACGGACATCACTCCAAAAATAGTCAAAACATTCAGAAGGTTTTAAAACATACATTGGCATCATAAATCTCGAAATCAAAAAATTTCGCGAAAACAGTACTTTCTCAATACTTCGTATGAGAAAATAAAAATGAAAATCATTGAAATATTGACACTGAGCAGTAAAAAATCTAGATTGTGTTTATGATTTGTTCTGTGTATGCGAAGACTCGCGTCTCAATGGGAAGTCAAACAACCGATTTTCCGCTGACCAGACGATGATCCATTGAGCTCCTGAAATGATTGGCTTCCTGTTTATATCTGAAGTGGATCATATTTCCCCCCACCTTCTGATTTTAGATCGCAGGGAAACTACTGATCTGTTAGATCCTTCCGCTGCTTTTACTTTCCCTGCAATACATGGTAATGTATAGGGAAAGTATTGGAATCATGGCGAAAATCGCAACTCGAGTTTTCGACGGATCTTCACGTTTCGAGACCTCTAGAATACGAAAAAACTATTTTTAGCGTGACATCTGTGTGTGTGTCTGTGTGTCTGTCTGTCTGTCTGTGAAGATTTTGTATCCACTATAACTAGAGAACTAATGGACCGAATTTCACAAAATTTGGTACGTAAGTCACTTGTGGGCGAGTCTGATGCTGATTAGTTTTGGGTACGATTCGGAATAAAAGAACCCGCTTATTTTTGCGAAATGGCCCGCAAAAGCTTGTATCCACTGTAACTAAAAAACTAATGGACCGAATTTCACAAAATTCGGCAGATGAGTCATTTGTGGGTCACCCTGGTGCTGATTGGATTTTGGTATGATTCGAAAAAAAATAACCTGCATTTTTTTACAAAATGACCCCCAAAAATCGTCCAAATCTAAATTAAAAAACTACGTATGCTCAAATATATCCATTAAATGATTGTTTAATACGTAATTTTCAGCGAAGAAAAGAATAAGACCAACCCCATTACACTAGAACTAGCCGTTCTCGAGATATTTTAGCTTTTCGTATTTTCTCTACGCCACCTTTGAAAATAAGTCCGGTTACCGAATGAGAACGAAAATTGAATTAAAAGTGAAATAAATTTAATTAAAATAAAGAGAACGTGGATATAAGTCTGCAGGGAAAGTCATGTGCTGCCCACATCAGATTTTTTACTTTGCCGAAAGGATTGTGATTGGGTCAAAAATCCTACTCTTGGATTTTAATGGATTTACATCCATTATTGAATTAATGGATATGGTTCTTTTTCCATTATAGTAAATCCATCAATGGATTTACATCCATTAATGAACTTTTATCCATTAATCCATCCATTAATGGATTTATTAATGGATGGATATTATTAACAATCCATTAATAATTATTAACATCCATTAATGGATCCATTGAACGTCCTTGAATACGAATCAACCATTTTTCTTTAATGATGTCTGTCTGCCTATGAATCCGTAGTCACGATATCTTTCGAACAAATTAAGCAAATCGAATTAAATTTGGCGCCATTATTTACATCGATAAACGTCAGAGGCTTGTTGGTTTTTAAGAGGATTTTTAAGAACGCCTTCAATTTATGAATTCTTCTTTCTAAACCGAAAACAATTTATAAAAAGTGATTATGTTAAAATGTTGTCCTAAAACAGTTATAAGTAATTTTTTATTTAATAGCAAAAAACATATTACAGAATGATAACATATACCGTTCTCGAGATATTGGACCTTTCTGATCTAGAATGAAAATACGTTCCCCCTAAACCCTCTGACAAACCAATTTATCAAGTTTAATACCGCAAACATTTCATCTCAAGTTTTCAATTTCTAATCATATCATGGAAGAAAAGGGACTATCTCTAACTTTATGAGTCATAGAATTCAGCTCCAGCTAATCTATCTGTAAATAACGTTTCCATTACTTGCATTGTTTAAAACGTAAATTTGAAGATACAGCTGGAAGCAAATCTCATTAACTCCATGGTTTAAATATTCATATTCTGAATCTTTTAATTGGGATGACCTCTCAATAATAAATTTTCTATTCAGCTGAATAATTATGGACTAACTCCATGATCTGGATAAAGTTTTCCTTTTATTTCTTACGGCATTAAAGTCTCATTACTGTGCAATTCTATTATATTGTGGCAACGCCATCGACCTGAGATTATAAACATAACAAGAAAGATCAGTCATGCATAAAGCATTGATTATGAAACACTTTACAACTGAAGCATCTCTAAAATGCGATACATTCAGCACTTGTATTTTTTTTAAATTATCACAGTAGTAGTATGGGATTGACAGAGCTGGACCAGACCCATAAACACCTCCATAAAAAAACTCCACCCACTTTTAGAAAGTAATGGCTCTCAGCCCCCTCCATTAAAATCAGAACCACTTTTAGAAAGTAATAGCACTCAAAACCCCATAAAATTTCCACCCACTTTTAAAAAACAATGGCTCTCAAACACCTATAAAAATCAGACCCACTTTTAGAAAGGAATGGCTCTCAGCCCCTCCATTAAAATCAGACCCACTTTTAAAAACAATGGCTCTCAAACACCTATAAAAATCAGACCCACTTTTAGAAAGGAATGGCTCTCAGCCCCTCCATTAAAATCAGACCCACTTTTAGAAAGGAATGGCTCTCAGCCCCTCCATTAAAATCAGACCCACTTTTAGAAAGGAATGGTTCTCAGCCCCTCCATTAAAATCAGACCCACTTTTAGAAAGGAATGGTTCTCAGCCCCTCCATTAAAATCAGACCCACTTTTAGAAAGGAATGGCTCTCAGCCCCTCCATTAAATCTCCACCCCCTTTTTAAAACAATGGTATAAGACAACCCCATAGGACTCTTTCAGAACCCACTTTTAGAAATCAGCGAAAAGTCGTTGACCCCCGAAGGGTACCCCCTGAGACGAGCACCCTCTTTTCCGCGGATGAGACAATATTTTAAGCATTTAAAGAGATGCATTTAGAGATAGAAGAGAACAAAAAACCATGGACAAACTTAACGCACTTAGTACATTGGAAGGGAGCTATAAAAAGATGAATGAACTCACAATCGATGAAAAATACCCTATCAGTGAAATTAAGCAGATAGCAACCAAATATGGGGAAAAACTAGTAGTGGAGTTAGAAGATGGCTCCAGTTTGTTTTTACCGAAGCGATGCGAGCAAAGAGCTTCAGAATATATGAAGCTAAATGATGAGCCCAAACCTATATTCTTTGTATATTTGGGAACAAAAGATGTCGGGAAAGCACTACCAGCGCAAATGTTTAAAATTGTACATTAAATTTTATTATAATGGTATTAAACCATTATAATATATACAACAACCGTTCTGTTGCCGCTGTCACATAGGAGAAGCCGCTCTCCGTCTCTGACCGCACCCAGGGCAAAACCACGCTCAAGAACGGGTTTCACCTGCACTTCCCGCACATCTTCCTCTCCAAGCACGCGATCAAACACACTCTGCTCAGCCAGGTCAGGGAGGAGGTCGATAACCTCGGCCTGTTTGCCAACATCATCGATAAACCCTCTACTCTTATCGATGATGTGAGCTCCAAGTGCTGGCTCCTGTACGGCAGTTCAAAAGAGGGCAACAACAAACCCTACAAGGTCACAAGGGTCTACAACCACAACCGAGAGGAGATCTCGCTTGCGAGTTGCTTCAAGAAGGAGCTGCAGGGATGCCCAGATGAAGAGGTGGAGGACAGACTACCGCAGCTCCTAACCATCATTCCAGACATGAACTACCGTTAACTTTAATGGTTAATGACCATTAAAGTTTAAAACTGTCCCATGGTTTATTTTTGAATTGTGCAATGCCCCCAGGCCAAGGTATGGATACCATCTTCCAATATATGACGCTTGTCATCTTTTCCTGATAGGGCAATCTTATTGACTTGTATGGAATGAATCTCATGCTTTGTGCTCCTGATGAGATTCATGGTCCTGTAGTGTACTTCCTGTGAGAACAAACAGCTTTTATAGTCCCCGAAAGATATCCTATTTTTCACTACACATTTCTTAACACCCTTTGACTTTTTAATGAACTCTTTTTCAGTTTTACAGGCATACATCTTAGATCTTAAGCCAACGAACTCTTCCAAGATCATCCCTGCATTCTCATCCTTCATCTTCCCCAGGACCTTCTTATTGACTCGGGACATTCCATACCTATTGTTTTCTGGATAATCTGATGTATCAAAGTAGTCAATCATTCCTTTCATATCCTCATAAAAGTCCTCGGTCTGTATGTCGTAGATGTAACTGTCAGTGTCCATGTACAATAGCTTGATATCGTCCCCGTATTTAGGCTTCATAAGATTATAATGGAAGTCGTACATCAGATGCTTGGATAGATCCAGGATACTCATACCGACGTATATTGGCTTATTAAAGATCACTTTCGTCTTGTTCATATGCATGGCGGCTAATCTTTCGTCGAAAATGGTCCGCCCCTTGAAGTTGGGCTTAGCAACTAGCTTCTCCGCTTTCTGGGGATCGCATACTAGCCTAATATCGAGTCGCTTCCTGATATTTTCCATCGTCTTGCCAAAGACCGAGTTGTTCATAAGTTTGAAGAAGTCTTTCTCAAAGTCATTGGTTGCCTTGGTCCTCATATCAGTGTTCAGGTCTATGTACCTCTTCAACCAGGGAGACTGCTGAAACTCCAACACTCTGTGCACCTTTTTGAGCTTCATCCCCAACTGCAACAGTTGCTTCAAAACCCTGTAATGAACCACATAATGCTCTTTGTCATAGAGGGTCGTCAGTAGTTTTGGTTGTTTTGAGCCATCGGGCATCCTGCTCTCAGGTGCTAGAGGCAGGTCTGAATGGAGGTTGTGCAGATGGGATGGGTACTGTAGGTCGCACTCTATGATGTATCCTGTGTCTGAGTCATCCGCTACTTGGGTCACATCTGACACAGTGCTCCACTTGAAGCCGCCACGCGGTAGGTATTGACTCATGGCCCATCCGTAAAGGTTGTTGGCGTCAAGGTACATCAGGTAGTTAGACTTCTTGTTCTCGTCATAGTCCTTCACGTACTTGTTGTTCGCCCTCCCATATCGGTTACAGCACTGAGAGATGCCTCCTCTGGTCCCCTTTTCTAGCATGAGTATCATGTCATAGTCTGTCAACAGCTTTAGCTCGACCTCGGTGGTTTTGAGCATGGCATCCCAGGAGAGTCCTGGCGCGGTGAAGTACCATGCAGGATCCAACTTATAGGTCTTTAGACAGACATCTCTAAAGTGTTCCATGATGTCGGCTAGGATGAGGACATCAGTCTTGACATACAAATCGGAATATTCACCCAATGTCTTAATGTTGAAGGCCTTCCATACCCTTTTAGCATGCTCGTAGTCCTCATCATTTATGTGTGACTCATTCAATTGGTTGTAAAAGTCTTCTTGTGGGGGTAGCTTGGTTTCTTCGCATTTGTCCCACGAGTCCATGTAATCGTATGGATAGACGCCTTTTCGGGTGACGAGGTCCAGTTTGTCCTTGGGGAAGTACTTGGCTGTCTCCCTGAACTCCTTTACGTTCTTCGCAAGACTGTCGAGGCTAGCGGCCATGAACTTGAACGAGTCGACAAACCTCAACTTTATACCAGGTATCTTAACTTGTTTCCCATCGCCACCTTCTACCATCCTCGCCCCGACCTCCTTACTGAATGAAATGTATCTCTCCTCGTTGTTCGGAATGACATCAATGTCTCCTTTCTCCCCACCGAGCTCCTTTATGAAGAGATGGGCGTCGTAGCCAGATAAGTTGTGGATAAACACCGGAATGAACGAAGGCTCTTGATACTTTAGGTTGCAAAGGTTGTGAGCAGGTCCTCTGTAGTTCGATTCACATTTCGCCGGATCGAGAAGATGGTCATGATCTCTGACTTTTCGGAAGTCTGGTTCATCCTTGGGTGAATAGGGTGAAGGTTTCTTCCTGATATCTCCGTCACAGATATGGCAAACATGGGTCCTTTGGAAATGCTCTTCATCTTCGGCGGTCATTTTGATGGGTTGCTTCTTATCATAAATGTTCTTTATCGCTAGCGCCTCAGTCTTCACTGTATCAAAGAACAGCTTGGCGGCATTGGGTCCTCTGTATGCGATTGGTGCCTTATAGTCTGCGTGTTTATATTTGATGTAGACAGTGAAGCTCATAGGTTCATGCTTTTGATATTTATGTAAGAATGAGCTGTCTTTTGTAGGGCGGCAGGTGTTTATCTTGTTTGTCAAGCACTCGAAGTCTCCGTACATCACAAAGGGTAATCGTAAAGACCTTTGGTAGTTTTTGAACCGCAGAGATTCGTCCTCCTTGGGCATTACAATCTTTACTGGTGTATTCTTCCTACAATCCGTTTCATGAGCTTGAAGAGCTTCCTCAGAGCGATAAATTAACAGACATCGATCACAGGGATATACTCTACCATCATGATTAGATAATTGAGCACTTATCAATTTTGACATGTCTTTTATCCAACAGTAATGACTGTTTCCTTCCATATTCTTTATGTACAGCAAATTGACGTGTGTGTCTTCCTTATTTTGAGTGATTCTCAATGGGTAAATATCATTACCTTCGTATGAATATATGTTCACCGATATGTTATTCAACTTTTCGAACCTGTTAAATACTCTATCTTCCATCTTCACTGGAAACTCAATGCCTTCAAACTTTAGCTCATTCTCATACGGTTTATATTTGGTGACTCTTTGGACATGTTCTTCCGCTGGGTGCAGTGCAGAGAGTATTGCCCACATGAAACACTTATTATCCTCATTTTGCACGTTTATGACTGCCTTTTTAGCCTTAATCTTTTTCGGCAGATCGATGTAGGATGCCCCTCTCAGCGGGTTGTATTTATTGATCCTTACCTCAAGGCTTTTAATTCTGACAAGCGTCCACCCTGAACCCTTGGCAACAAACTCCTCCATCTCTGTCAGTAACTTTTGGATAACCGATCTGTAATAATCTACCAAATCAGTGGATTCTAAGATGATCTCATTTTCTGTTTTGAAGTTTTTCTCCATTTCTTCCACCTTTCCATCTTTTGCTTTTGCATAGTCACAGAGGAACTCAATATTAACCTTCAAACCATGCAGCCTCTTGAGATGTTTTGTAATGAGACCCCGGACTAGTGGTGAAACATCATTCAAAAAGTCTTTGGGAAGCATCAGATTGTGTTCGTTTGGGATACCATACGTCTTCAACCGAGACTCAAATGTCGTCTCAACCTCAAGGGGGGTATATAGCCTTCTCTCTCGCGAATCTGAAAACAGGTCGGCATCGAATTTGAAGTGACGGTTGAACAATGCACTTTCTATGTGGGCGATGATGTCTGCCTTTCGTAATTTGGAATAACCTGTGATGCCACGCGTCCGACAAAAATCACGTAGTTGGTTGATGGTCATGTGATGCAGGCTCTGTATGTTGTCAAAATCATCTCTGTGGTCCTCCTTCTGAGAGGCCTTCTTTGGTCTATAGTTTCGATGAGCTTTAGTTTGCAAGTGCTTATCTATGCTAGATGCCTTAAATAACTTACTGCAACACCTGAACAGCTGCACTCTGTTCTTCTTTTGCTTGATGAACAAGTCATCGTGGAAACTGGATAGCCCGTTATGATTCGTTGAGAATGAATCAATTGGATGAATGAGGGATATCAGTTCCGCCTTTTTAAGTTTCGAGTATCCTCGAATATTATGTTCCCGACAGTAGTCTTGCAACTGCCGAACGGTTTTCGATTGAAAATCCATGCTTTATATACTGCAACCCTTCTCTTTAAATGCTTAAAATATCGAAGGGGTACCATCAAATTTAAAAGTCATTCAACATTTTAATGGTTATTACACCATTAAAACGCAAACTTAACCTACCAGGACCCGCTTATCCTTTTTTGCAGGCTGGGGTGCACGGTCCTCGACTGAAATTTCAAGCTTCTGTTGGATCGTGTCAAGTTTCTCCTCGATCTCCTTAAGCTTCATTTCAAACTCATTCTTGTCCATCGTCTTATATTCATTTACAAAGTAGTTGAGGATGACCCTGTTGCACTGGAAGTAGAACTTTGGTGAGATCCAGGAGGCGATCTCGAGGATAAATTCCTTAGGGACATACTGTCCAGTAATCTGCTTATTTACTTCGCTGTTGTTTTGCTCTCTTATCTCGTAAAAGCTACCCTCCACATGTGGAGGGCAGCTTTTACTTTCATAGAACTTTTTCAGGCTTTTCGACTTTTCGAGGGAGTAAAGTTTTAATGATTGTTAAAAACCATTAAAACTTATCATTCCAAATTTAGCGCCACAACATAGTCATACAGTTCATCTAAAATGTCATTATGGGCTATCTCATCCATTTCATGAATGCGACTCAATAAAAAATCGTACACATCACTGAATACTGTAGGGTGATTGTTACCGAGACTTTCTAGAACTTCTGTCAAATTTTCGCATACATAAGCTAATGCACACATTTTTTCACCACCTACATGGGAATATAGAGCTTGAATATCATCTAAACGCGTGTAAATTTCTACGTAAACACTCATGTTCTTCTTCTATTTATATACTAAATGTGTTTCTTTAAATGCTTAAAATATCGAAGGGGTACCATCAAATTTAAAAGCAGTTAAAAGGAAGACTTACTATAATAAATATGATGAAGGAAGTGTTCGAAGTAATAAGAATGCTAGGTCTAGACATGAAAGTTGCATCAGACGGAGGAGCTCGAGAATGCGAGCATGAAGATGTGAGAAAAAATGATGATGGCTGGTATGTTTGCACAACATGTGGTGAGGAGCTGAGGTATAATCCCAATGAGCCTCCTATTGATCTGCTCGATCTTTATAGAAACAAGCAGATCCAAGAGAGGCGAAAACATCGAATGAAAACTCTATCTGCATGGCTCACTGAGTACCACATTCCTTTTGAAGAAGAGCTATTGGAAGACTTTTGTTCTTTTAGCCATAAATATGAAGAGATGTTCCCAGAGCGAAAAAACCTAATCAGCAAAGAATACATTCTATTTCATTTGCTCCGGAAAAGGGGTTATCAGACCCCACTTAAGTTGCCTAAAATGAAGAAAACGCTTACCCAAAATGAAGAAATCTGTAGAGTCATTTTCAATGCTTTAAATTGGGCTTACTAGGAAAGTTCAACTAGGTGTGGTGAGGACGTGAATTTTTAATAGCTTTGACAGCTATTAAAAATAAATTTAAAGAAGATCGTTTTTATGGATCCAACTGGTCTCAGGATAGCCTAACCATTTCACTAGATACTTGTCCCCTTTCTTTCTGATTATTTTCTCAATCTTATACACATCGTCTTTCTTATCATACTTCACCAGTTCATTATCATAAAAGGTACCTTTCACCTCTTCATTGTTTGAGTCCTTTACTCTATAAGTGATTGGGTCGGTTTCTAACACTTCAGAAATGACGAATATTTCTTCTGTAAAAGTTGCTTGATAACCCCTTCTGAAGGTAGACTTATATATTGATATTCTTACTTTATCTCCTACCTGGTATTTGGGTTTATGTATGACCTTTTCTTTAAACAAATTGTGATACACATCGCCACTGTTTTCTTCTAGACTGGCTTCAGCGGGTGTCATTCTGATACTTCTGTGGTATGAGTTGTTGTAATTCTTCACAAATTGATCCAAGACATCTACGTATCTATTTGTATTGTTAGCCGCTAAGTATTTCCTAATTTTACCGTTTAAAGTTCTGTTAAAACGCTCCACAACGGAGCATTTGATTTCGACGTTTTCAGTAGTAAACCAGTGAATATTATTCTCTTTAAACAGTTGTTGCGTCTCTTTGTTAATAAACTCGGTCCCTTTGTCTGTCTGAATTTTTTCAGGAATTCTTTCCTTAAAGATCTTTTTAAACGCCATAGTAACTTCCTCACCCGTTTTCCTGCGAACTGGTATAGCCCAACCATATTTGCTAAAAATGTCTATGACTGTTAGTAAGTAGTTTTTACCATCATTAGAACTTGATAATGGCTTTAAAAATAACAAGTCTGCTTGCCATTGGTCATCAATGTGTGAAACGTAAGTTCTCCTCCTTTTGAATTTACGGATAAGTGGTTTATGTTTGGTGTAAACATCTTGCTGGTGTAAGAACTCTTCGATGTCCTTTCTAGGAACATGCACCTTCCTCTCAAGCTCCGTGATGCCGCAATATCCAGTTTCAGGATCATAGTACACAGCTCTCAGTTTAGGGGTGTTCTGAGTTACCCCGTCAACTTTAAAAAAGAACTTTTCCTTGACCCACACTTTTCACATTCACCTTTCATAACAGGCCTTCCGTTGCTTGTCACCGAATTTTCAACCTTTAGTGTGCCTGTCTTCTTTTTACAAATCAAGCAGTATGTCACAATAGAACCCAGTCCAAAAACTTTTTTGGTTTTTATGATTGGTCGGATCACAGCCCTTGCTTGTTTTTCTCCGAGTGGATAAAATCCGCTGTTTGGGTTTTCAATGGTGGCTAGATCCTTTAAAAGCTCTTCATCTGCAACATGTCTCTGTCTAGTGTCTTTTGTTTGACTGTATGCTATGTCATGCTTCTTGCATGCTTTATCTACTCTGTTAACTCCTGGATCCCCTCTAGTCAATCTTTTAGAAAGCTTTGTAAAAGGTCCACAGTACTGATAACCAGGAAGGTGCATTTCTGGTGGATTGAGCTTATCTTGCATCCAACCGACTAAATCTCCACCTTTAATCTTCTTTTTTGTATCGTGTTTGCTCATTTATTAAGAATGTAAAATTATTTTTCGTACCCGTTCAAACCTTTCTTCTTCAAATATTTTTCCATGGGGAAGTACTGCAAGTCCTTAATAAATTCTTGCTCTTTAATCAAAGCCTCCTCCTCCGAAACAGTCTTTGCTCTCAAGGAATTGAGTAAAGACTTATAAAACTTGTAGGTAAACTTGTATTCTTCTTTCCGTTCTGAGATATGCAAGGATTTATCAATAATCTCTATGACACTGACCACGATGCTCAAGGATGCTAGGGGAAGCAGAGCGAAAGCAGTCAAACTCGAAGTGCCAAACAAGAACTTGGCAACTGTCAGAGACAGACTAACATCACTGTAGAATTTGTAGCTCTTTCTGTATACGTACAACCATGACTCTAATTTTTGTTCCATGTTTTATTTAAAGGATCAAAACATTTCCTATACCTCATTTCAGGGTTAACTAAATCAAGCATAAAAAAATCATGAGGTTTCGTGACACACGTTTTGTACATACTATTGAACTCCCCGCTGGTGAGACTACCATCGATTTCTCGCAGGATTTGTTTAACCTCTCTTGGTTGGAGTTGAAAGAAGATAAAGTAGTTACAGTTCTTGCGTATGTTGATGGGTGTTGAGTAATATGATTGAGATATATAGATGATGGACGCATTTTTCTTTCTACCTCTTATGAATAGGTCCTCTATGACTTTTTGCTTCTTTTCAGTCACGCAGTCATCGAATACAACTAGATTCTTAACGCTAGGATCAAGTTCATCCACTGTTATAAAATCGCTCAACTCTGACGTGAATAATGTTTCCTTCTTGAACTTGTGAAACATTTCTAAAAATTTTTCTTTATCAGCCTTCTTAACTTTTTTAAGGTTTAGAATATCATCTTCCTCTATATCATTAAACTGCGTGTATGTTTCTTGTAGAGATGAATACTTGGGCTCAAAGATGTCTTTAGCACATACGTAGAGATTGTCAAACTTCAACCAATCGTAGATGAAGTTAAGAAGCAAGTTTGTTTTACCACACCCTGAGGGTCCGGTGATTAAGAGTCTGAAGGGATGTTTGGGTAGCAGAGGATGCTGATCAGCATATGCAAACTCTTCAGGTTGCGTGTAATTCTTTATTCGAATCATATCTTTATTTAGGGTGAAAAACATTTACTTTAAGGCAAAAATATTTGCTTTAAAGCAAAAACATTTACTTTAAGGCAAACATTTATTTGTCAAGTAATAAAGATGAATCAATTAGAGAAGGAACGCATCGAAAAGATAAAGGGGCAGATACTAGCCCAAAAAAGATTGGGTGAGTTACAAAAAGATCTCAGAAGAAAAAACGAGCAGCAGCTTCAAGACAAATTAGGTGTTCGAGAAACGTTAACAGAGTTTCATAAGCCTGTGACCGAACAGTTGGCTCAGCAGGAAGTATCGAGAAACGAGCAAATGAAAGCTGTTCATAAAGCTGTTCAGGATGTAATGCAGGAAATATCCATTCCATCGTTAGAATCCACAAGAATTCCTGAATTAGAATATGGAATAAAAGATTTGGAGCGCACGATTTATAATTTAAACTTAAATAAGGATCTAGACGAGTCTTTCATCAGAAAAGAGGGTTTTGAATTGCCTTCAGAATTAGTGAGCAAAAGTGAGGGCGAGCTGAATGAAATCATAAAACGTGCCAACGACAGAAATAAAGAATTCGGAACTAGAAAAGGGCCTATAAAGAAAGAATGGATGAACGTCACAGAAGATAATGGAGATAGGAAAGAATATTTAAGAAAAGAGTTGGCCAAGTATAACCACAAAATTCAAATGATGAGGAACTATACAAAAGCACTCAAAACACTCAGGGATGGACATTATTATACAGGCGAGGGTATCGATGGGATGGAGCTGCTTTCGCGGCTGACGGATAAAAGATGTAGTGGGAGTAAAAGTAAAAAGCTCTACAATAAAATCGTTACTCTGTTGGATACGCTTTTAAAAAAGGGTGAGCTAACCAATGATTTTGTAAAAAGCTACTACGCAAAGTTTTTGAGCTAGCGAAAATTTTTCTCTGCATATAATAAATGAGTAACTACGTTAAAACAAAAGTACATCTGAGTGATCATCAGATCAACAAGTTAAAGACTGCACACAAGAAAAAAGAGGAGGTCACTTTACAGATCAATACCTCCAAGGCGCCAAATCATGATCTATATCTTACTCAAACACAGATCGAGCAACTAAAGAAGGGCAAACGCATAAAGATCAGCAAAACACAACTGGAGAAAAATGGTGGATTCTTGCCTTTTCTTATCCCCATTCTCACCACTTTGGCTACCGGTGCTCTTTCGGGGGCAGCTGGATGGGGAGCTAAAAAGATTATGGATAAAGTGAGCGGATCCGGTTGCAAGGGAAAGAAAAAAAAGGGGAAAGGCGTTCTACAAAACTGGGAATCTCGAACAAACTGATCGAGGAATGTATGAATGGTGAGAAAGGGTTTCGTGGCGTCTTCACATCTGACATGCTACCCAAAAAGATGAGAAAGTTTGAAAGTGGAATTATTAATTTAGACTTGTCGACAGGGCCTGGTACTCATTGGGTGGCCTACTACAACGATCCACATAATAATTTTGTAGAATATTTTGATTCATTCGGAGACTACAAATATAACAATATTCCTTTAAAGGATGTCATTATCCCAGCAAACATATTTCGCTACCTGAGATCATCAAATAAGGAAGTTCGATACAATTCAAGCTTCCTGCAGAAACCCACATCTGACCGCTGTGGCTACTTCAGTATGACATACATAAAAAAGAGAAATAGAGGCCACCTTCCTTGGGACATCTTGTACTCCCTAACTCAAGAACCAAGTGATCATAATGAGAAGAAAGTGCTACTTTAATGAAGCATGCGTGTTATTTTAATAGGTCAAAGCCTATTAAAATAAAAAAAATGCTTATAATAAAATGACTCTGCTTATATTAAACTCAAAAGACTACCCAAAATCAGAAGACTTTACTGTCGAATACGCTACGCCTCTGAAGATCAAGAGGGTTGCTTTGCAATCTTTTTCCTTATGGGTTTCATGGTTCAACATTTGCAAGGCCTACGAGAACAACAAGCTTTCATTCTACGATGGCAGCCTTTGGCATGATCTAACTATTCCTGATGGAAATTATACTCTGGGGGAGCTAAACGATTACATGACGACATACTTCAGGAACGAAAGTCCTCCCATACAGTTTGGCGTGATATTCGCTCGACAGAGATTTGTGATAAAACTGAAAGAACACTACAAGCTTGATTTATCGAAGAGTAAGCTTCATGAGATTTTAGGCTTTGAACCAAAGGTTTACGAAGAAGTGAAACAAGAAGCCAAGTACGTGGCTAACATCTCTAGAAGCGTCGATGATATTCATATCCATTGCGATATAATAGAGGGCGCTTATTTGAACCAATTTGCATCGGAAGTTATCCATTCTTTCACGCCGGCGCAAGAGCCAGGTAGTTTGCTCTCTAAAGATTTTGACAGACCCATCTTTTTTAAGACAAAGAGTAACCACGTATACAGGATCAGGATGCGTCTGACCAATCAGGACGGTGTACCAATTAACCTCAATAATCAGAGAGTTCTTTACAGGTTGTTGGTGGAGTGAAGAAAATTTTTGTACTTACAATAAATGAACAGACATAGACTTTACGGAGCAAGCAAGAGGATACAAGGCCGAGGCTTCTTTGGGAGAAAGCTTTTGAACGTAGCTATGAAAGAGGTTGAACAAGAGGTGCAGCAAGCAGTGAATAGTAAATTGGAGTCAATCCTTAATAAATCCATTAGAAGAGGCGCAGGCTTAAAAGTAGTGAATGAAGATAAATTAGAAGCTATCCTTGCAAAGAATATGAAGCGAAAATAATTTTACTGCATATAATAAAGATGAACAATATTTGGGAATTAAAACAAACGTCAGAAGACGTCATCAGAGACATAGAAAGTTTTGAGTACAGAGAAATTAAAGAAACGCACAGCACTCAGGATACGAGTGAAGATGCCACGTATAACTTTCACATACTCGACACAAACGCTAAAATTCTCTACTCCAAAGGATATATTCACCAAGAACTCAGAGTCGTAAAAGGAAACGGAGATTCTGTAGGGGAAGAGAACGTGACATTGGTGAATGGTGGAGGTTTACTCAGGAGAAGTATCATGACCGTCGGTGCATACGAGATAGATTCAGATGTGCATGAAACATCCTTGATGCTTCAGGTTATGGGTTTAATTAACTTCACACCTGATTATACAACTTCGGAAGCGACCAATATGTTTTACTATATAGATACCTCTGGTTCTGCCGAGAGAGGGTCGTTCAAGTTTAACGGTGCCCTCACCGATGCTACAACAATAACAAATTTTTTCGCTAACTTAAGAGTGAATGATGAGCGTAACGAAGGTTTTGCCAAAAGATGGATATATACCCGAGATAGTCAGTCTGTGCACATATTTATACCACTCAAATACATTTTCGGCTTCCTCAAAGATTATGAAAAAGTCATTACAGGCTTTGACGTAAAATTTCAGTTTCAAAGAAACAGTCACAAGAACATGCTGTATACAAATGCACAAAATCCTAATTATAAAGTACAAGTCAAGAAACTTTCGCTTTGGCTACCTTATGTTAAATTCAATTCTTCTGTTGATGGTCAGTTTACAAAATTGATTCTGTCGGACCAATCCATCGACCTTAACTGGAGGCAACCGAGAGTAGTCAAATCCAACATTTTAGAAAATAGCAGCGGATCATGCAACATACCCGCCACGACTGATGAAGTGATGAGCCTTTACGTTGTGCCCCAATATGATGAAAGAAACGAAAACTTTTCTCAAAACAACATGCTGTTTGATAACTTAGACATGATTGATTGCTGGCTTATGGTCAATAACGTGAGGGTGCCAAACATCAACTATACTATGGACTTTGAGAAAAAAGATTATTCGAGACTCTACGCTGCTCTCTTAGATGCAGGACTTAACAATCTCACTTCCGAGACCGGATGTCTCATCAACTATGAAACCTTCAGAAGTCTCTATCCAATCATATGCTTCAACTTATCTTTTCACGAGCCGTACGTTAATGTTAGCAACCTGATGATTGAATTTCACTGGAGACTGAAGAGCAGCCCCCAGAATAAGAAGTATGTATTTTACTTTGTTTTGATCGAGAGAAAGAGATGCAAACTCAATATGGCAGAAAAGAAGATCACAATGTTGAATACTTTAAGGATGTGAACTCAACAGATTACTTTAGATTTTAATAGATTACGATCTATTAAAAACTTATTTATAATAATAAAGATGGCTTGGTTTCCTTTTGGAATATACTACCCTAGAAAAGCAGTGGGTCTTCGCGGTCCACCTGGAATAGGGTTTAAACTCACAGACGATGGGAATTATGATATGGAAAATAAGGTGCTCAAAAACTGTCACAACCCAGTTGATGATCAGGATGTTTCAACTAAACATTTTGTTCAGACAGAGTCAGAAAAGAATTACTTTGGTTTAAGACAAATCA
Organism: Amaurobius ferox; assembly: GCA_951213105.1. Lineage (NCBI taxonomy): Eukaryota > Metazoa > Arthropoda > Arachnida > Araneae > Amaurobiidae > Amaurobius > Amaurobius ferox. Next base: position 38,350,564 of record OX578148.1, read on the forward strand.
TTGAAGACAGTAAAAACAATTTTAATGATAGTTTCTTAAATTTTGTTCGTGAAACAGCTGAAAGGATAAAAAATCTGGATAGTGCTCTTAGAGGTGAAATTGCTGATAGTGTTTCTAAATTAGATGACAGATTCTTGAGATTAAATGGTAGAAGACCCATTGACGCTAAAGGTAAAAGGATAGGTAATGTCGCGGACCCTATTGAAGACATGAATGCGGTTAATAAAAAGTACTTGGAAAACTATGTTGACAATAAAGTATGTTATGCAACCACCACATCAGGGTACATTACTATTAGACCTAGTACCAATGCGAATGCTGTTATTTTTACGAAGTTTTCCGGTGATGCTTTGAACTCAGAATGTAAATTCTCTCGGAACGGTTTTTTTAGACTGGGATTGTACCTTGATCCTCAAAAGATTATCGATGAATTAATCGTTGTTAAGTTATACATAAATGCCAAGCAGTACGTTCACAGTATAAAAGTAGCCACTGAATTCGTGTTAATTCTCGGAGAGGTTAAAAAAGATGACCAATTGAAAATTTTCTTGCGATGTGATTCTGAGTTCACAGTTCAACCATTCCTAAAAATTGAAGATATCAAGTGGACACTCCAACTGCCGTAAAAAAAATAACTCCTTGGACCACTCACTCTCAATGTCAATAGCCTTTTTTTTTTCTTTAAATAAAGATGATGGATCGTATTGTAAAAAAATTGAACGATTTGAATACTAAAACATATAGGTCACTGGATGGTGAATATTTGGTTTCTGACATTACTGAACACGGGAATTCAATCCTAATACGTTTGTCGGATAACTCAACTATATGTTTAAAAAATAATGTTTTGTCCAGGGATGAAATAAAACTATTAAATGAATACGTTGACCTCAGGGTTACATCAGATGGAAACGTGATTAAATATACTGCACACCATTAAAAGAGATGGGACCGATATTGTATCTAAACTGATTGCTAACGTTCTACAGACATTCACTTTTAATGATTTATATCATTAAAACTGTTTATGAACCCCCAGCTATTCTTTTATAAGTTTGACAATTGTTTCAAACTGATCATGCAACTTCTTCAAAGATTTATTCATTTCTGAAATGTCACCGCTTAAAACATCGAATTGGAGATACTGATAAAGAATTCTATAGCGAAATATCTCAGACTCAATTTCATTCATTTATTTATATTTTGTTTTCTTTAAATCAGATAAAATACGAAGCTGCTAGGAAAGTGTCGGCCTTGTTTCAACTTCCTGCTTTCGAACTGAGACTGTCGAGGCTGCTGGCCTTGACTGACATCTTTTCCTCTTTAAAAACAAGCGGAGATTACTAGAATCAAAGGGAGATGGCAGCACCATACGGGGAGTGATTCTCGCAAAAGCATAGAACTCCACTGAGATCCAAGAGGCGATGTCAAGAATGAGTTCTTTTCGAACATACTGCCCAGAGATCTGTTTGTTAAGAGGATCATTGTTCTGTTCTCTTATCTCGTAAAAGCTGCGGTCGTGATCACGACTGCAGCTTTTATGGTAACTTATTAATCTCATAAGCACCCGACGTTGCGATCACAGCGTTGGCTATAGTACTTTAATAGTCGTTTTGACTTTTCAAGCATCGACCAGTTTCGAAAACGTTTATTCGCATCATTACAGAGCTTTGTAGCGTTAAAGTACCCCGTGCTCTTATCAATCACCAGCCTAAAGCCACCGAAGTTCTTATTTTAAGTGTTATTTTTGAAGATTTTAGCCTGTGGTGTAAAGGTTAAATAAAAGGTATGAGTAAATATCGATGGGTACCCTTGGCTGAACGGTTAGCGCGCAGGACTCTTAACATCTAGGTCCCAGGTTCAAATCCCGACCTCTCCCGGGTTGTTAATCAATCCGGGTTGATGGTTTATTGAACTATACCGAGCCAAAAATGACATGTCGACTACTTCCGTCGTTGAACCAAAGAAGTAGCATCCTTCGATTAAATAATAAGTGGTGGGTTGAGACTGTGGTCCTATGTCCTGAATGTTTAATGAGTTGCTTCAGTGGCGGCAGGCTCAGAGTGTACTTGGTCTTGAATTCGGCTCATCAAGAAGGGCCCCTTGGTGGGTCGAATTTGAGATTGAGTATACTCTGAGCCTGCCGGGAGGCATTTTGCAAAAATTTTTAATGAATGTTCTCAATCATTAAAAATAAAATCAGCCAACACTGCGATCACAGCGTCGGGTGCTTATGAATGCTTAAAATATTGTCTCATCCGCGGAAAAGAGGGTGCTCGTCTCAGGGGGTACCCTTCGGGGGTCAACGACTTTTCGCTGATTTCTAAAAGTGGGTTCTGAAAGAGTCCTATGGGGTTGTCTTATACCATTGTTTTAAAAAGGGGGTGGAGATTTAATGGAGGGGCTGAGAGCCATTCCTTTCTAAAAGTGGGTCTGATTTTAATGGAGGGGCTGAGAACCATTCCTTTCTAAAAGTGGGTCTGATTTTAATGGAGGGGCTGAGAGCCATTCCTTTCTAAAAGTGGGTCTGATTTTAATGGAGGGGCTGAGAGCCATTCCTTTCTAAAAGTGGGTCTGATTTTAATGGAGGGGCTGAGAGCCATTCCTTTCTAAAAGTGGGTCTGATTTTTATAGGTGTTTGAGAGCCATTGTTTTTAAAAGTGGGTCTGATTTTAATGGAGGGGCTGAGAGCCATTCCTTTCTAAAAGTGGGTCTGATTTTTATAGGTGTTTGAGAGCCATTGTTTTTTAAAAGTGGGTGGAAATTTTATGGGGTTTTGAGTGCTATTACTTTCTAAAAGTGGTTCTGATTTTAATGGAGGGGGCTGAGAGCCATTACTTTCTAAAAGTGGGTGGAGTTTTTTTATGGAGGTGTTTATGGGTCTGGTCCAGCTCTGTCAATCCCATACTACTCACAGTACTACAAAAATTTAATATACTTGGAAACTTGAAACTTCATCCAAAAATGCAATGGCTTAAATCGTCTGCTTCTCTATGTAAAATCAATGAATATTTCATTCATATCACTTATATTCCAGACTCCAGAGCTAAATAATTTTGCGTGATGAAAATTCAGCAATTCTTATACAACTCGCCTTACAATCGCTTGATTTGTTTACATCCTGCAGTCGTTAAAATTAGGCTTCGTTACAGAAATAATCTAAATTTAGTGAATATTTAAAAAAAAATATTGTAATTGCGTTGGCTCAGAATTTATATACACAGATAATATGCAAAAATAAAACGGATTTAGGACGGATGCAACACAAAATACAAATTTAAACGGTTTCTAAAAATCATGATTTTTACACAGCGAAAATAAAATGGATACCATATTTTATTTTGCAACGAGTCACGTGATCTCTTCATACATCACTGTAAGTATTTTTTCAATTTTTATTTAAAATGTACTACCTAACATATTTTTCTGAAAACCGTTTATACATTTTATTTGATAATTTGAATATTTCCTAAAATTTTCGAAGCAATTTGTGAATTTTAACTTCGCTTAAAAAATGTTAGAAAAATTATGTCCCATATAGGGTTCAACGTATTCCATTTTTTCAACCCGGGTTAAATCCGAAATTAATTGGGTGATATTATTCATTTACATTCCCATATGTCCCACAGACCGTCTCAACAGCATACTAAAATTTCATTTTGATAAAGTCGTTTTTACGGCAGTTATTGTGAGAACGGCAGAATAAACAAAGGCATAAACATTTTACAACTATGTTGGAAAGTGTTAAAAATAGCAAAAAAGATCAAACTTATGAGAGGCTATTCATGGGCGTCCGTAAAGCAATGCAATGGAGGGGCTTCCTCTAATTCGTGCTCCCCAAAATTAATGGGTCTCTGAAATAATTGTTCCAAATTTCATTCGATTTGCTCAATTTGTTCGAGAGTTACTATGACCAAGGACTCTCAGTCAGACATTCATCATTGAGAATTATTACGAAACCGGTAATACTCAAAAAGTGTACTTTCGATCCCATAACAATATTTTTCTTTTACATATACTATGCATTGTAGGAAAAGTAAATGTGGTCATCACATGTGTTTTCCACAGAACCGAATTCAATTCTTCTTTTTTTTTTCAGTAATATACATTAATATATGTTTTATTGCACAAAATGAAACATGAAACAGATAGTTATTGAAATTGCGTAGAATTTTCAGTTTTAAGTAAATTTCTTTATGATTTAGCGCATTTTAAAATGACGCCGTCACTAGAATTTTAAAAAATGACATATCTTAGGAACGGTTTATTCTAGCGTAATGGGCGGTAGTTTTACTAGTTTTGTTACCAGAAATTACATATAAAACGAGCATTTAATTAATAAATTTAAGTATACTTATTTATTTATTTTTATTTTATTTTATTCATTTATTTATTTATTTATTGACGGACGCTTTGAAAAAGAACCAGTTTTTCTTTTTTAATTGCACCAAAGTCTAATCAGCACCAAAGTAACACACATGTGACTTAAATGCCAATATAATGATATTCAGTTGAGTAGTTTTGATGCTAGAGTGGATATATATGCACTGCACATTGTATTTTCCAAACCCTTTTGTAATACTTTATACTATGCATTGTGGAGAAAAAATGAGTTTTGTTACCAGAAATTACATATAAAACGAGCATTTAATTAATAAATTTAAGTATACTTATTTATTTATTTATATTTTATTTTGTTCATTTATTCATTTATTTATTTATTTATTGAAGGACACTTTGAAAAAGAACCAGGTTTCCTTTTTTAATTGCAAAGTCTGATCAGCACCAAAGTAACACACATGTGACTTATATACCAATATAATGATATTCAGTTGAGTAGTTTTGATGCTAGAGTGGATCTTTTGTCTATCTCGCTTGATTGCCGAGTTCATCATCCTACCTTTTAAATTCTCAGCTAGGGGCGCTGCACTCGCATTTATTCGATCGGGCATGGCTTACTATAGGTAGACCAAACGTGTACACTCATGATCCTTTCCTTATAAAGTTATTGGGGTGTTAAAATACTTTTCTAAGAAACCCTGTAAAAATAATATAGAGTGCCCAAGGTTGAAGTTCTGCCACTGAAACTGGTCAATCTTTGCGATGAGAGATATATATCCCGATATACATCTCAACGAACCTTTCAAAATATGTTTTCTCAATACAACATGACACATTCATATTCCATCTGCATACTTTAAAACATTAAAATTAGAAACTTCAACCTATGAGTTCAAAATATTTACTTTAAGATGCCTGAATGTTATCAAATGAGATAAATTGGGGCACTTGTAAACAACTCAACCATTTTACACACGCCCATGTGTGCTAAAAACGTAACACGAAATATTACATCTAACCCCATCTTTAATCTATTTTTCTTCTTCTGAAAGATGAAAAATGACATGCATAATGTAAAAATAAACATAGCATTACTCATTATTACGTGATATTTTCTCTCGTCTAATACCATATCATCATCCCTTCTTCCATAATTCATCACAATTTCCCCGGCGAGAATAAAATCACGAACTTAAGAAGGAATCATTTACATTTAAATTAATTCACCCCATTCAAAGAACGGGAATGACCCAAAATCGGGTTGAATTTGTTTGCGAGCTTCGTCCATTTCTATTCCGAATCAATTTCATCTGCTTCATTCGGCACCCCTCGACCTCTGAGGTCAGTCATCTCTGCCCCTCAGATCGACAACTGACCACCAAACGGACCAAATTAGGTCAGAGACAGGGTTGCCAGGTTTGGGTAGTATTACTCAATTTGGCTAATTTTATTTATGTCTGGATAAAAATCTTTTAAAAGTTCAGTGTCCACTATTTATTAGGTTCACTGATTAAATTCGCTTTATTATCTCAGCCGCTTTATGGAATCAGAAATGTGAAACCAATACCAACACTTGAACTTTATTCAAAATTCGATTTTTTATCAATTATCTGGCATTTAATTGAATCATTAAAAAGCCACAATGCTCATTAAATGATATTTCTTTCTCTTTTGAATCCGCGACACTTTGACTGTGCCCAAGCATATTATCTACCTTCTTTTTTTCCTATCTGTCTTACACTTTTCTGCCTTATACTCCTATCTCTCTTACACTTAGCTCTCATATCTCTTACACTTAGCTCTCATATCTCTTACACTTAGCTCTCTTAATCTTCTCGCTCTCATATTTCTAGCTTTCCTACACTTCTCTCTCATTTTTCTTACTTTTCTCTCTCTCTCTTACTGTTCCCTCTCTTACTCTTTCCTCTCTTACTCGCCTCTCACTTACTCGCCTATCTCTTACTCGCCTATCTCTTACTCACCTATCTCTTACTCACCTCTCTCTTACTCGCCTATCTCTTACTCACCTATCTCTTACTCACCTATCTCTTACTCGCCTATCTCTTACTCACCTATCTCTTACTCACCTCTCTCTTACTCGCCTATCTCTTACTTACCTCTCTCTTACTCACCTTTATCTCATACTCCCTCTCTCTCTCTTACATACCCCTTTCTCTCTTACTTACCCCTCTCTCTCTCTTACTCACCTATCTCTTATACTCCTTTACTCCTACTCATCACTCTCATACTCCTCTCTCTCTCGTATGACTTTCTCTCTTTCTATCTCTCTTACTCGTAAAATCCCTTTTACCCTCCTTCCTTACTCTCTATATCTCTATCTCGTATTAACATTAATTTAAGCTTAAAATGACAACTGGAAGGAATCTTTTAGATTGTGCCCAAATACGCTACTATTTATACCTCTCCAGCCATATGAGGGATTCCTTCGAATCAATTTACATTCTTCCTTTTCTAAACAAAGATGAGCTTCCGCATACACACCATATCACTTTCTTTTAGTTCAGGCGTTCATTGTAGAGTATTAGATTAAATTTGAGCTGAAAAGAAATTGATACCCCAAACCGGGTATCAAACCCTGGTTCTCTCTTTCTAAGCAAGCATCAATATCGGCACTTACCTCTGGACAATGGTATAGCTTTATTTAACGTTGTTAAATAAAACTATGGAAGATATCTGCCACTTGCACTGGCTGCCAAGATGTAAATTTGCAATAATTGCTTCAGAAACACTGATTACCAGCATATAATTAATTAGAGTGATCTGGCTGATGAATTATTAACCAGTGACAGATATACATTGTCCATTTCTCTACAGATATACATTTTCCTTTTTAACACTTTACAACAAAGTTGAAAAGTGTTTATGACTTTGTTCATTCTGTCTGTCTGTCTGTCTGTCCGTTAGCACGATAACTGCCGTAAAAATGACTTAATCGAAATGAAATTTTGGTATGTTGTTCAGACGGTCTGTAGGACCTATGGGAATATAAATGAATAATATCACCCAATTAGTTTTGGATTGAACCCGGGTTGAAAAAATTAAATACATTGAGCCCTATGGGACCTAATTTTTCAAGCATTTCTTAAGCAAATTTAAAATTCACAAATTGCTTCGAAAATTTTAGGTAATATTTAAATTGTTCCATAAAATATATAAAAAAAAATTCAGCGAAATATATTCAGTAGTTCTTTAAATAAAAATTAAAATAATAATTGCACCTCTTATATGAAACGATCACGTGACCATGATATGAAACGATCATATGACCCACTTCAAAATGATATAGGGCATCCATCTTGTTTCAAAATCGCGATTTTTTAAAGTTCTTTTTAATTCATATTGAGTGTTGTATCCGTCCTAAAACTACTTTATTTTTGCTTAAATTCTGTGCATCTACATACTTAAACAACGCAAATACAATATATTTGAGTTTACCACTTCAAAATGATATATGGCATCCATATTGTTTCAAATTCACGATTTTTTAAGTTCTTTTTAATTCATATTAAGTGTATCCGTCCTAAAACTACTTCATTTTCGCTTAAATTCTGTGCATCTACATACTGAAACAACGCAAATACAATATATTTGAGTTTAAATGATTATCCAAATTTGATTATTTCTACTATTAAGCCTATTTTTCACCTATGTAAAATGTAAGCAGCAAAATATGTAGAATGAGTTGTATTAGAATTGCTCTATTTCTTTAAAACAAAATAATTTAGTCCATGGAGTCTGCATGGTTGATATGAATGAAATATTAATTGATTTCATAAAGATAAGGACGATTTTTTTCGATGAAGTTTTAAGCATCGAGTTTAATTACTTGTAGCTCCATGGTCTTAATTTTTAAATAAAATAAATTATTATAGTATTGTGATGAATGAAATGAATGGGAGAAAGTTATGAATGAAATCCTGTTTTTATAGAGAGATCCAGGCGTGTTATTTTTTCTATGACGTCATTTGAATTAATTTCAGTTGTTTTCGATGAAGTTTTCAAATATAATAAATTATCGTAGTATTATGATAGTTTTAAAAATATTACCGTGGAATGTATCGCATTTTAAAGATATTTAAACCAGGCAATTTATATTTCAATGCCGTCATTTGAATGAAGTTTATTTTTTTCAATGAAGGTTTAAGTTTTCAAATATAATAAATTAATGTAGTATTGTGATAAGTTTTAAAATATTTCCGAGGAATGTATTGCATTTTCGACTTTTTTTAAATAAAATTGCATTGAAGTTGGAAAGTGTTTCATAATCAATGCTTTAAGCATGATTGATCTTTCTTGTTTAATTTTAATGTTGCTCACTTTGAATTTGAAATTAATTTCTTTCTAATTGGAAATTAGAAATTTATTAATATATTTAAGTAAACTTAATGGTGAAGCCTGGCATAGTTGACCGATTTTCAGTATCAATTTCGCTAGGTTTTATTGAAACAGCCTGGCAACCCTGGTCAAATCCAGCAATGACCAGGAAACGTCGATAATCACAACGCGCACCCATATTTCACCCAATCTCCCACGGGCAAGATCTTCACAAAACATGGCCAGTCCGTCAGCTGGTATAACTAAGTGGAAGAGGGGCTGCTGCCACCTTCAACAGCATAAAAAAAGAGTCTTGGAGAAGGAAGAGCGAGATCCCCCTCAGACGCCATGACCTGGATTCGGCAACGCAAGGTCAGGGTCGAGATCTTTTGTGGATGCCCGGTCAGCTGATGCTGCGAAGACGAAGAGCAGATGCTGGATTTACCAGTTCTGGTGCTTTACTAGTTCCTCTTTTTAGATTCTGGACACCGGCGACTTGAAGCATCTGGTGGTATAAACATAGTATGCTGTTCTTTGTTGGGTTACAATGGTGGCACGTGGCTACGGATGCTATAGTACGAGAAAGAGGAGGTGCCGGGTTGCAAAATAACATGATACCCACTTGGAATTGACCTTGGAGAATAAATTTGATGTTTATGAATGAAAGCAGTTGCTGCAGGATGTCGAAAATAATTTTTACGCACCACCTTGCGAGTGTTATTTTTTAGTGGCAAAGGATTGAATTCTGATAAAAGGAGTTTCGAAATTCACTGCGTGTTTTACCCATCGAGGTAGTATTAAACTAACTCCTTGGTTTTACCCTGACCAATCTTATTAACTTCACTTAGACTTTGTGCCTTATTTGTTCTAATTATTCTATAAACTCGTTCTCGGCACCCATAACACGTGTTGAGCTAAAACTCGTCGCACAATTAAAAATTTTCACGCTAAAAAAAAAATTAAAAAATTACCTACTATAAAATTAACAAGAAAGATCAATCATGCTTAAAGCATTGATTATGAAACATATTCCAACTTCAATGCAATTTTATTTAAAAAAGTCTAAAATGCAATACATTTCTCGGTAATATTTTAAAACTGATCACAATACTACATTAATTTATTATATTTGAAAACTTAAACCTTCATTGAAAAAAATGAACTTCATTCAAATGACGGAATTGAAATATAAATTGCCTGGTTTAAATATCTCTAAAATGCGATACATTCCATGGTAATATTTTTAAAACTATCATAATACTACGATAATTTATTATATTTGAAAACTTCATCGAAAACAACTGAAATTAATTCAAATGACGTCATAGAAAAATAACACGCCTGGATCTCTCTATAAAAACAGCATTTCATTCATAACTTTCCCCATTCATTTCATTCATCACAATACTATAATAATTTATTTTATTTAAAAATTAAGACCATGGAGCTACAAGTCATTAAACTCTATGCTTAAAACTCCATCGAAAACAATCGTCCTTCTCTTTATAAAATCAATTAATATTTCATTCATATCAGCCATGCAGACTCCATGGACTAAATTATTTTGTGTTAAAAAAATACAGGAATTCTAATACAACTCATTCTACATATTTTGCTGTTTACATTTTACATAGGTGAAAAATAGGCTTAGTTGTAGAAATAATCAAATTTAGATGAGCATTTAAGCTCAAATATATTGTCATTGCGTTGTTTCAGTATGTAGATGCACAGAATTTAAGCAAAAATAAAGTAGTTTTAGGACGGATACAACACTCAATATGAATTAAAAAGAACTTAAAAAAAAAAACGATTTTGAAACAAGATGGATGCCATATATCATTTTGAAGTGGGTCATGTGATCGTTTCATATCATGGTCACGTGATCGTTTCATATAAGAGGTGTAATTATTATTTTAATTTTTATTTAAAAAACTACTGAATATATTTCGCTGAATTTTTTTTTTATATATTTTATGGAACAATTTGAATATTACCTAAAATTTTCGAAGCAATTTGTGAATTTTAAATCCGCTTAAAAATGTTTGAAAAATTAGGTCTTATAGGGCTCAATGTATTTCATTTTTTCAACCCGGGTTCAATCCAAAATTAATTGGGTGATATTATTCATTTATATTCCCATAGGTCCTACAGACCGTCTGAACAACATACTAAAATTTCATTTTGATTAAGTCATTTTTACGGCAGTTATCGTGCTAACGGACAGACAGACAGACAGACAGACAGAATGAACAATGTCATAAACACTTTTCAACTTTGTTGTAAAGTGTTAAAAAAAATGCACACTATAAAATTTTCACGTCATTAAATTACGTCGTTACATCATTGAAGTACGAGATCTTTAACGATGTTGTTATCGGCTTTCAGAAAACATAGAATGCTGAAACTCGGCGAGGACCGCTTGCATCTATACCATTTTCACGTCATTACGTTACGTCGTTTACGTACTTGACGGGCCCCTTCTCGGCTCCCAGAGCTCTTAGAAATACTGAAACTTGTCACACAATTCCATCTCGTGGAGCATCTTCATCTATCCAATTTTCGCGTCACCTTCCGTCTTTACGTCATTTACGTACGTCATGACTCTTTTTGCTCTTTTAGCGCATTTGCTTTCTGAATTGTGGCTTAATGCATTCGGGTGAAATGTTTTCCTGGTTCTAACGCATTGATATATGCAGAGTACTACATAGGTTTAAGCGTAAATTACTTCAAAAAATAAATTATGAAAAAAAAAAATCAAATTTTTTTAATGCCCTACTCCTACACAACAGTGGTGCATGGAAAAGTAGAAAATAAATTTTAATCACACGCGGAATTGAACCAAAATGAGGGCATAGGCAAATTTAATTCAAAACAATGCTATGTTAATATTTTATTATTATCCAAAATTGATATTATTCAAAATTACCGAAGGAAAATGAAGGTGTAGGCAGATTTAATACAGAACAATACTATAAATGCATTTCATCATTATCTAAAATTGATGTTGTGTAAAATTGTAGGAACTATTTCATCTGCCTACACCCCTGTTTCCCTTTGACAATTTTGTGTAACATCAATTTTGGATAATGATGATATTTAAATATAATATTGTTTTGAAAATTGAATCTGCCTACACACTCCATTTGGTTTAATTTTGTGTGTGATTAAATATATTTTTCTACTCTTTCGTGCGCCACTGTTATGTAAGAGAAGATATCAAAACGCTTGTTTCTTTTCTAAATATATTTCTTAATTTTTATTAACACTTTACAACATAGTTGAACAGTGTTAATGACTTTGTCCATTCTGTCTGTCTGTCTGTCTGTCCGTTCGCATGATAACTGCCGTAAAATGACTTTATCAAAATCAAATTGTAGTATGTTGTTGAGATAGTCTGTGGGACATATGGGAATGTAAATGAATAATATCACCCAATTAGATTTGGATTGAACCCGGGTTAAAAAAGTGAAATACATTGAACCCTATGGGACCTAATTTTTCAAACATTTTTTAAGCAAAGTTAAAATTCACAAATTGCTCCTAAAATTTTAAGAAATATTCAAATCATCCCATGAAATATATAAAAAGAATTTCATCAAAATATATTTAGTTTTTTAAATAAAAATTAAAATATTAATTACACCCATATAATATGAACAGATCACGTGACCCACTTCAAAATAAAATATGGCATCCATGTTTTTTTCCCAGTGTAAAAATCGTGAGTTTTACTTTCACATTTATATTTAGTGTTGCATCCGTCCTAAAACCGCTTTATTTTTGCGTATTTTCTGTGCATCTATTCTACACCAACGCAATTACAATATTTTTGAGTTTAAATGGTCATCAAACTTTGATTATTTTTACAACGAAGCCTAATTTTAATAGATGCAGAATGTAAACCAGTGATTGTGAGATGAATTGTATAAGAATTATTGAATTTTTTTAACGCAAAATTATTTAGCTTTGGTGTCTGGAATAAAATTGATATTAATGAAATATTTATTGCTTTTACATAGGGAGAGCCAGACGATTTATATTTCGATAACGTTATTTGAATAAAGTTAATTTTTTTCAATGAACTTTTTAAGTTTTCAAATACAATAAATTATTGTGGTACTGTGATAGTTTAAAATATATTAGCGCTGAATGTATCGCATTTTATAGATGTTTAAATAAAATTGCATTTCAGTTTGAAAGTGTTGCATAATCAATGCTTTATGCATGATTGATCTTTATTGTTTCTCATTTTCTTTACTCAATATGTCGATTTTATTATTTAATAGAACGTTTGCTGAATCACGGTTTGAGCAACAAATATAAAACATATTTTGTAGTATATCCTCAGCTGGATTGACAGTCATCATTGAGTTTCTCTATATCCGTAGTATAATGTATAGGAAAAGTATTATGACAGTGTCGAAAATTCGAATTCCAATTTTCGACGACAAAGCACGCTTCAAGCACCCTGAAATCGAATCAAACGTTTTTAAGGTGATGTGTGAGGGGGGGGGGGGGGGAGTCCGTGAATCTAAGAATGCAATGTCTCACGAAACAAGAGTGTTTCGAACGAAATTAGGCACAAATATTTCAATCGATGAATACTGCAAACCTATTGATTTTAAAAATAATAGAATGTTCGAAAGACCCCTGACATTTTGGAATGAAATTCGAGTTTTTAACTGGAGAGCGCGTTTCAAGGATCCCTGAACTCGAATCGAACGGTTATGAGGTGATGTCTGTGTGAGTCTATGGAAGCGATATCTCACGAACGATTGCCGCGTTTTGAGCGAAATTTGGAACAAAAATAACAATCAATGGATACTGGAAGTCTATTGATTTTAAACACAATCGAATGTTCGGTAGCCCCTCCCACTTTTCGAAAGGAATTTTGAAAAAATCATAACCTTAAATAAATGTTACGTAAATGATCATTAATAATGTAGTTTTTCAGTATAAAGCAAATGACACAAATTTTAAAACACTGGAATAAACCGTTCTCGAGATATTGCACGTTTTTCAAATAAATGTATCAAGAAAGAAATCAAGTTATCAAAAATGACATAAAATAAACAAGCATTAACTATCATGAAATATGTCCACTTTTCATATGCAATATTATGCGACAAATTTGTTAACATCACCCTCGTGAATCTAGTTCGTTCCATTCGCGAGAAAAGATACTTTATGCAATAGTTTTATATTTTTGACGCTCAACAATTCGTCAATGATCATTTATTTATATATAAGTAAAGCCGTTCTCTCCCTCTGTTTGTAAACCTTGGCGATAATTTTAGCTAACTTGCGATTTTTTATAACGGTGACAAATTTACGAAAATATGGTTAAAATTGCAAAACTGATGCCCAATTATTACTTAATATACGGATTACATTGCTTATTGCGGATGCTATTAATCTATATGTAAAGAGCAGTATTTTGGAGTTCTGCATTGAGTGACCTCAGATACTGAAAACGAAGCCAGATATTGGACTAATTTTTAACTTATTTACAACAATGGAGAATTTTGGAGCTTTGCGTTGCGTAGGACATCACACAATGGAAACGAAGCCGGACATTGGACTTATTACTTTCCTTATATACATAATGTATAAGGAAAGTATTTTTACTTTCCTTATATACACAATGTATAAGGAAAGTATTGTGACGGGGTCGAAAATTCGAATTCGAGTTTTCGACGGGAGAGCACGTTTAAAGCATACCTGATCACGAATCGAACATGTTTGAAGTGATGTCTGTGTGAAAGTATGTGTGTTGAAGACCCAGACCGACCGGCTCGTCAACAAGGACATGAGCAACCATGTGTGTGTATGTGTGAAAGTATGTGTGTATGTGTGTGTGTGTGTGTGTCAGTGAGTCTTTGGAGACGATATCTCACGAACAAATAGAGCTATTCGAATGAAATTTGGTACAAAAATCACAATCCGTGAATACTGGAAGCCTATTATTTTTAAACGTAATCGAATGTTCAGAAACCCCTAAATTTTCGAGTGAAATTTTGAAAAAAATTAGCAAAAAATCAAAACCTTTAGTAAAGTTACGCAAATAGACATTTCTTATGTAATTTTTTCTTAGAAAACGATTAACATAAACTTTAGAATGCTAGCATGAACCGTTTTCGAGATATTGCACATTTTTAAAATAAATTTATCAAAAAATCCCATAAATTAAAAAATATATATATTAACTGTTGAGAAATATGTTCACTTTTCATATGTAATATCATGCCATAAATTTGGTGATACCATTCTCGTGGATCCAGCTCGTTTCATTCAAGAGAAAAGAAACTTTGAGTAATACTTTTGTATTTGAACGCCAATAGTTGTTTATCTGCTATAAGAATAACCTATTTCTCAGTCCACAACGCTTGGCGAGATTTTGGCGATGAATTTTGCGGAATGTCGCCAACTTGGCGACTTTTTTAAATGTTGCCAAATTAACGAATATCTCGTCAAATGGATAACAATGACACTAACTCAATGAAAATGACGACAAATTGTCGAAAATTCAATATCTTGGAAAGAATATAAGTATCTACTATAAGATAAACTTTTTTTTTACTGTAAAAGTAGTAAATTCATTGCATTATATAAGGAAAGTCATGTGTTGCCCACATCAGATTTTTATAGTAAACATGGAGTTAGAAACAATGAGATGAAACTCCTATGGATGAAACGCTTGAAAGTTCAATAATGCTTTGAGAATTACATCTAGGTGTTGTTAGTGTTAGTGAAGTAGCTGATATTTTTAGTGGACACAACACAAAGGCGTAGTAGTTAGTATACGTATTTTTGATTACTTTTAAATTAAAGGTTCCCTAATTATGAATATAATTAACCAGTATTTTTTCATAGTTGTAGGATATAGTACAGAATATATGGAGATACAAATAAATTGAAAGATAAAATAATTTTAAATGTGTAAGAATATTCTTTATTGTTTCAGTTCTACATTGCATAGTCCTAATAATTTATGTTTACAAAATGGACCGATTAAATAAATATTTTAGGCCTTTCGCCATAAAATGCATACAATGCAGGCCTACTTATCTTATCCCAGCGCCAGCTGAATTATTGTCTCCAACGATATTGGCGTTTTCTGAATATGAAATTTTAACTCCTTAGTTTTACCTCCATGATAGTAAGATATCCCATAAATATACCCGTTATTACATTCTTTATATACATAGTATAATGTATAAGGAAAGTATTGTAACAGGATTGGAAATTCGAATTCGAGTTTTCGACGGGAGAGCACGTTTCAAGCATCCCAGATAAGGAATCGAACATTTTTGAGGTGGTGTGTGTGTGTGTGTGTGTGTGTGTGTGTGTGTGTGTGTGTGTGAGTGTGTGTGTGTGTATGAAGATATCTTGTAAATACACCCGTTATTAGTTTCCTTATATACATAGTATAATGTATGAGGAAAATATTGTGACGGGATTGAAAATTCGAATTCGAGTTTTCGACGGGAGAGCACGTTTCAAGCATCCCAGATGATGAATCGAACATTTTTGAGGTGATGTCTGTGTGTGTGCGTGTGTGTGTGTGAAGATATTCCATTAATACACCCGTTATTATTGTTCTTATATACGTACATAGTATAATGTATAAGGAAATTATTATTGAAGACCCAGACCACACGACCGAGCCAAAAGTTAACGGTAGCAAAATGTGTGGCCGGAAGGAAAGTATTGTGACGGGATTGGAAATTCGAATTCGAGTTTTCGATGGGAGAGCACGTTTCAAGCATCCCAGATAATGAAACAAACATTTCTGAGGGGATGTCTGTGTGTGTGTGTGTGAAGATGTCCCATAAATACACCCGTTATTATTTTCCATATATACATAGTATAATGTATAAGGAAAGCATTGTGACGGGGTTGAAAATTTGAATTCGAGTTTTCGACGAGAGAGCACGTTTCAAGCATACCTGATAATGAATCGAACATTTTTGAGGTGATATGTGTGTGTGTGTGTGTGACGATATCTCACGAACGAGTGAAGCGATTCGAATGAAGTTTGGTACAAAAATAACAATCCGTGAATACTGGAAATCTATTGTTTTTAAATACAATCGAATGTTCAGAACCCCCCTAAATTTTCGAGTGAAATTTTGAAAAAATCGTCAAAAAATCCAAACCATTAATAAAGTAACGCAAATAGACATTTCTTATATAATGCTCCCTTAGAAAACGATTGACATAAACTTTAGAACTCTAGCACGAACCGTTCTCGAGATATTGCACATTTTTCAAATACATTTAACAAAAAACTCTAAATTTAAAAAAATATATTAACTGTTGGGAAACATGTTCACTTTTCATATGTAATATAATGTGATAAAGTGGGTGACACTATTCTCGTGGATCTAGTTCATTCCATTCAGGAGAAAAGATACTTTGAGTAATACTTTTATATTTGAAAGCCAAAAGTCATTTATTTAACTTATTAAATAACTTATTTAAATAACTTATTTCTCCGTCCATAGCGCCTGATGAGATTTTGGCGGATTGTCGCCAACTTGGCGAATTTTTAAAATGTCGCCAAATTAATGGATAAAAATGAATGAAAATGACGACTAATTAACGAAAATTTAATATCTTGAAAAGAATATAAGTATCTACTATAAGAATAACCTTTTTTTTTCTTTACTGTAAAAGTAGTAAATTCATTGCATTATATAAGAAAAGTCATGTACTGCCCACATCAGATTTTTTTAATTACTGCCCGTGGCCTTCACTAGTATTGATAATTGTCTCGTTAGAGCTGAGAAAAATACAAGTTAACTTCGTACTTCGAAATAGTTTTACATGTTTTCATCCGGAAATGCACCAAATGGGCAATTCAACGTTAAATTAAATACATCGTGCCATGAATTTTATAGTTCAATTTTTCGCTGTGAAGAAGTAAATTCATTACATTACATAGGGAAAGTTATGTGCTGCCCACATCAGAAATTCTATATCACACTTCGCTACTGGCGATGAATAATATCCTAATGAATTTATTTCCTGTTATTGTGTGCACTCGCGCCTCAAAAACTCACGCAGAAATAGAGAGACTGGCATTTTCCAGAATGTATTCAAAATGTGTTCAAGAGGTTTTAAATGATTCTTTTCCCATCAAAATTTTGGGGTACAACACTTAACAGTATACAATAGAATGAAGAAGTAAAAATTGTTCAATCACTCATTCCAAAACTGCATCTTCTCATGCTGTATTCCACATTGAATGAATGCCATTGAACCGCAGCATCTCCCACGCTTTGACATTGAACTTCATAATTACATCACGCGAGTCGTTCCTAATTGAATCACGCGAGTCGTTCATAATTGAATTCCATCCCGAGTAAGCGTTTTTATTTCATTGATTAATTTATCCAATGCGTTGCACCATTTCTTTTTGCAGTTCTCCACACAGAGTATCGTCACTCGCACATCAGTTACAATTACAGTTAGCGCTACAATTGCAAACCAGAATTTTTTTTTTTCCCGTGTTGTTCAAAATTTTTTGCGCCTCAGAAGTCATTGAACTCATTCATCATTATATGATGGCAATCATTCTTGTTCGCCGAGTCCGATATGTATTGTTAGTTCAATGTCTTTTCAAATACTTTTAAATATACAGGGTTCTTAGTAAAGATCTTAAACACTCCAATGACTTTGTAAGGAAAGGTTCATGAGTGTACCAGTTAAGTTTATATATAGTAAAGTGACATTCCCGATTAAAAAAAAAAAATCAGTGGCATGCCACTGATTACCACTTGCTTTGGGACGCTATGCTGTCCCAAAGCACTATGGCATTTTGAAAAACTCTTCATGCACGTCATGATGGTGTATTAAATAAAGGCGGTTTTCAACATTTGTAGTCTTTACTGAAAATATTAAAATAGTAATTCAGTTATTATATTTTCATTTATTTGTAACCTTGCTGAGATGTACAACATGAAACATTTTATTTACTAATTTTGATCCCTGATATTATATCTCCCCAAACTATTTTATCACGCTTCGCCATTGATACATGCTATATAGCTATTTAAAACCGGGAATCTATATCAAAACTACTGGATTTCGCACAGTTATGCTGATCACTACACCCCTCCAGCCATATTAAACGTTTCCTTGAAATGTCTAACACTATCTTACATTGTAAAATGTTCTGCGACCTTTGCTCATTTTTTTCAGCTACTATGTTGATAATTTCAGCAAACTGATAATAAAAGCCACCATTGCAGGCGTTCATGAAAATTCCAGCTTCATTTCTGAAATATTCAGCTAATTATCGTCTGACGAAGCGATATTTTTATATTTTTATACATATATACATTATCATAACTATCGGGAACCTTACTCTCCATTACGCTGGAACTTTCGGTAACATGTGTGCAAATGCTTCACAGAGTATGAATGTTTTGGATATAGCATTTTCACAATTTCAACAATTGAATCTACAACCCTCGACCTATTTATATAATTTTACACATCAAACACACAAGATTACTTAAAATAAAAAAAACATTTTTTATAAGATGCAGTGCATGACATAGAAACAACAAAAATAACAAAAATTATCAACTCACGAAAACTTCTCTACTACAACACACCAGTAAATCTTTTTCATGTTTATCTTATTTTTGCAATACGTTATGGCAAAGCTGCATTATATATAACTTCTGATGGATGACTTATTCACCCAATGGAACTATACTTCCGATGTATCTCGTCTGCAAATATATATATAGAGGACAGGAAATATATGTGGTACAATCACTTTGGGTGTACTTCCTTGGTTATTATATCATCAATATCGTTTGCACAATTTATTTTATGTTCCAAAGTAAATAATGCGATAAATGTACCAGACAAACATCTAGGTTTGATAAGAGAATATTTTATTTATCGTGATGGTATATTCAGCGCAAATAAATCTGAGATCGAGTAGCAAAAGAAATACTAGGAGGGGCGACAAGCAACCCAAGGGACCGCTTGGGGCCCCATGTTTGCAGAGGGCCTCAAAATTGAGTACATTATTTTTATTGGACTTCAATTTTTTAAAGACTCGTTAATAAATTATACATTATACCCAATCCAACGTTTTCTTAGTATTTTATATAAATCTGCATTTTATTATAGGGTATTTGTGTATCAGTTTATAGTGTTCTTAACAACGTTTTGGCTACAACTTGTTTATCGAATTGCAGTTGAGCACATTGAGATCATGATATTGTAATTTCCACGGCGCGATTTATTATATAACCAGAGGCGAATTTGGACAGGGTAGTTTCAAATGTTTTATATCATACGAAGGCCCCCTAAAATATTGTTGACCCGGGGCCCCAAAATTCTATTCCAGAACCTGAAATGAAAAAAACTAACGTGCATGTTAGTCTTTTAATGAATCCGTATTGTTTTTTTCTTTGAACTTGTTAGAACAACATAAATAAATTGTCGGATAATCAATTATTCGGATTAACAATTTTTTGATGTGTGAAGTGTTTAGTATTAATTGTTCAGATGAGGCCATTTTATGGAATTTTGCCTGGGGCCTCAAAAAACCTCGGGACGCTAATGCCAGGAATGAAAGACCAGAGTGAAGGGCCTAGCCTACGGACCGGATCATTTCTTTTGTAGAGTTTCGAGCCGGATCGCATCATTTCTTTTGTAGAGCTTCGAGCCGGCCCGCATCCTTTTCTTTTTCGTAGAGTTTCGAGCCGGGCCTCTCTCGATCCAAATTTGGAAAATTTCGGCCTCGGCAGAAATATTACTAAAGATTCATATTTTGAAAATTTTCAAATGAACTGGTATAATAGTCTCTCAAAGACGGGAAAAACTAACACTCTTAAAAAATTAAGTTGTAGTGTTTTTAATAAGTTTTATTTTGTTTAACAATGTACGGTGTATGGTGTCCAAAAGAGTCATCTTAATTGACCCAGTTAGGTTTTGTCCTAGTATCGATACTGTAAATGCGCAATGTCTCAGCCTTTTAGATCACAGGGGATTTCTTGGGAGTCTGGAAAGACTTTTCGACCTTAATTTTGTCTGGTCTCGGAGAAGAAGTCGAAAATCCAGCTCCGTTAATTCCTGTCCTGTGAACGTATCGTATAAGTGTGTGACGATTCAACCTTCTAAGTCACTGGGGGGGGGGGCACTTCTGGAGGGTCTGGAAAGACTTTTAAAAGCTCCCAAATTTCGCTGTCACCTAGAGAGTGAATCGAAAAAACCGTCTCCATTAGGTTCTTTACTGTAATTGTTACTACAAATGTGCAGAGATTCGGCCGTCTAGGTCACCTGGGGGGGGGGGGGGGGGAGGTCTGGAGAGACAAAAACATTTTAAACACGTCAAACAGTTTTATATAGCGATATTAACAGAACATGTATACAAAAAATTGTGAATTTTAGCAATGCATGGAAAAAACTTAGGAAACGCTTTTTTGCACAATTCTGGAACTTGTCCAGAATTATTCATAAAAATTGGATTATAATTTTAGATATATATCTATACAGCGAATAGAATTGGGTCAAGCTGAGATTTTCAGACATGATCGGACTAAAGCCTTCGATTACAAAATGCACGGTTGGACCTAGAAGGATATAATCTAATATTTTGATCCGTGCAAATCTCTAGAGCAGTGGTGCGTAATAGTTTTGTTTGTGCGACCCCACTAATGTATCATTTTATTTAGGAGACCCTCATTCCACCATGCAAATAAAATAAGGAGTTTAAAATTATAATTAAACACTTAATTTCAAAAAGACAGTCATTTTATATTCGCGAATATTAGTTACATTTAGCAATTAAGAATGTCAAAATGTCTCATCTAGCTATAAATAGTACGTAAGACATTTATGAAACAAGAAAACACATTTAATAAAAAAAAAATATTACACTAATTATTTGAGAGTCCCAATGTGAATTTTCAGCTGCATTGAAACAGAAAATAAACACTATTTTGTTTTTCTTCGTATTCCCTCTGTCTTCCATAAAAATTTTTTGACGACCCGTAATAAACCCTCGCAACTCCAAAATGCGATCGTGACCCAAGGATTGTGTATCACTACTGTAGAGAGCACTTATTTTACAATTTTAAATTTCGACAATAACAGTAAAAGAAAATATTAATCTATTGAAAAACTACACGTATTCCCTCTTATATTTATTTTGAGGTGTGTGGATTAAAGACGAGGTTAGAAAGCCTTGTGACTAGGGGGGGGGGGCCTTCTTTCTAAAAACACAAAAAATTTCATAGCTCTGTGTGGAGATACATATAATTTGCCTGTTTAATCATCTTGTGCACGGAGGAAAAGGTATAAGCTTTGCTTGATTGACCACAGCCTTAACTCTATCACTCAAAATACTATGCGTCACTTCCGGCGACTACATGTTGCCACCCTCCCCTCTCTAAAAAACTGAATAAAAAAGTAAATAAACAGCCTCTCCGTGAAAACAAAAGGCGAGTGGTCGTCTGGGAATGCGAAGGTCTCTAACGGCAGCGGTCGTTGATATCGAAGATTGGTCGCCAAAGACAGCCAAGATAAAACAAGTTAGCTACCCTCTGGTAGCACGAGATATAGAGATAAATTGTATTTAATTTACTATTTTGCTTGCTCATAAAAAAAAGAAAATTTTCTGCGCTTATTTTTTTAGTCGTTTGATAATTTGAATAGCGGGTACAGTTAGTTTTGATAAGAGGACGACTGGATAGATGTGTTATTTATCTTTTCTCATGTAGTTTGTGTGTGTCTTGAAGTTCTCTGAAAACTAGCGTAACTCAGTCGATAAGCGCGAAAGGAGTCGAACCCTGGACCCTGTATATCGAGACCTGTCTCGTATGTTGTGTTTATTTTTCGGAATCAAACAGATACAGTTAAGCACGGGAGCCATGGGACTTTCTTCTCTACGATAAATAACTAAGCTGTAATATCGATTTTTTTTTTCCATTTTTGTCCACTTAGATTTTAGTTTGTCCTACTATGAGGGGTGATGTGTGTGTGTCAAAGAATACATTTCAGAACTCTTACATCGAGGGCCATGCCTCTTTTTAGAATTGTCAAATTATCAAAATTTAGAATTGTCAAATTGTCAAAGTTATTAACTTGTCTTATTGTCAAATTGTCAAAATTATTAACTCGTCTTATTGTCAAAATTTCAAAAAACAGTTATGAAATAATCAACATTTAGAATTGTGAAATAGTCAAAATTTATAATTGTTTAAATTGTCAAAATTTAGACCTTCGAATATGAAAAACCATTGTTGTATAAAAGTTAAAAACGATTCCAATATTAAACTTCAGTACCTTTTTTTTTACACGGTTGCTATAACGAAACAAAACATGCCATGGAGAAGAATTACCTTTTTTTTCACAATCATACATGCAATAATAACACGACGCAAATTTATGGCAAAATACGTTTCGGGAATTTAAATGTGTTACTTTGACGCCACTGTTTTTCCGTATATTCTCATTTCTTTACTTTAATATTCAAATTCTAAAACTCTATATTACGATTTGTATTAAGACTCTCAAATGCTAAAATAAATTTTTTATACTTCTAATTTCGCAATTATTTGTTAAATTAAGCTTCAATTTGAAATATTTCACAGCTCGCATACTTCATATGCGCGAGTTTATTGAAAGCCTGGCTTTTCGCTATTTCCCAAAAAGAATTAAATATTCTATTATAAACTATTGGAAAAATGTACAAGTTATTGAAGAATATAAACTTTAGATATTCACACCTCAAAAACGTTCAAGAATTTGTGGAACTACCAATTCTGAACTCCAACCCAGGACTTAGTATACACTGCAATATATGGTGGTGGGTACAGTGTTTCTTTCAGGTATACCTTCGGGGGGCGAAACCCCCCATAGACAAATATCCCCCTCCCCCCCGAGACATTTTATGTTAACCTAGTTTCTATTTATGGGACAGCATTTAGATATATTTATATAGGTTATGCCAGCCTCAAGTGTAGAAAAACTTGCTTTTACGGGTTTTTAAATGCATCGTTTTGGATAATTAAACAAACTGAAAGCAAATGTGAACGAATTCAGGACCAAATTAGGCCTGGATCATAGACGTCGATTTGAAATCATTTTCCAAAAAATCTAAATCTAATTTTAAATTGATTCAGTCAGATTATCTAGCACAATAAGACGTCTGAAATACTAAATGAAGCGAATTATAGTTAACTACAGAATTTTTTTTTCCTTCCGCTAATTATTTATTTCATTTATTTTACTTTTGCAGGCGCAACTTTACTATATATTACAATATACAGATACTATGTGAATTTCCAGCTCAATTATCTTTATAAAAGTAACAAAAGAAAAAGTAAAATTTATTTTTAGGTATTTTTACCAATGTTAAAAAGTCAACAAATTTCCTATCAAATCATTTCTTAGTTAAAAGCTTTTATTCAAAATACAACAAACAATCTGAGGAGTAAGTTTCTATACACACTTTATATATATAGTTTCTATACTATTATATTTATAGACTCTAAACAAATAGTGCAAATTGTGAAGCTATGGTTTCTCTGTCATATGCAAATTACATTCATCACCAGTCACCAAATTTAAACCCCATCGAGCGTTCATTCTGTACAATGAAGGACAAATTGTAAAATAAAACTGCAACAAGCAAAAACTCGCTTCAAAAGTATACTGAGAAATGCGTGGTTACAGGTACGAAAAAAAAAAAACTAATGCATTCTATACCAAGAAGACTAAAAGAGGTCATGAAAGCTAGAGGTGGATCCGCAAAATATTAATTGTTAAGTTTTACGATGACAAAAAATTTGTCAATTTTCAATTATTTCAAGTGTTCGCAGATTTTTTTCCCTCGTAATTTTCTCAGTTAAGAACACTAGAGGAATTAAAGATAAAATATTTAAACATGCGTGTTTAAATATTAATACAATTTTTTAATATTACAATATAATTAATTATTAATATAATATAATTTTTGATATGTTTATTTAAATAATAATAATTTCTATAAGGTAATAATCTCATTTCTCACAAACAAATATAATTTTCATAACTCCATTCTTGTATAATGAGGCTATATGTTCACTTTTGACTCTGTCTGTATATAAGTCTTAGATTTAAAACATTTCACCTACTTATTTCTATACAGTTAGTATTTTATTAAAAAAAGTTATTCGTTTAGTTTCAAATCATATTGAATAAGAATATTAAAACCCTACCAATCTAGTTTTAGAATAATTATTTATTTATTTTTTCTATTTTGTTTGAACTGTCTGATTTTGATGTTGACCAAAATAAATACTTATTTATCCATCTTTGTGTATCTAATTTTCACAGCCCTGAACCTAGATATTACTATCTATTAATAATAATAATAATAATAATATGTATAGTTGGCGTTAAAAAAAAGAAAAAAGTTCCGATTTTATTTGGTTGCGTCCCGATTTCTTTTAAATCGATGTTCCGAAATTAGCTGATAAACAGTTGAACGAAGTATCATTGACGTTACGTTTTCTTTCGCTGCTGAAGAGTAGTCTAATATGAGCTTCGCCTTAAATGTAGACTTAAAAATTCCCAAGATTCCATTAAAAATGTACTCACTATAATGAATTGTAGTTTTTAAATTTTATGCACCATTTACAAAATTTTAGTCGCCATTTGGCGACTGACGACTGACATTCAGCAGCCTTGTTTGCTACTGGAGCAAATTTTAAATAATTCAGCGTAACCAAAGTTATTTTAAAAATTAAAATTTTCAGCCCATTGAAACCAAATGTTGTATCGGAAATTAGGAATTGGAAATTATGGAAAATTGTATTCGAAATTATGGAAATTCAAATAAATAATTTTTGTCAATGTAGAAGAGCTATACATATATAGAGCATTTTATAGAGTTCATCTATATCAAAATTATCGGAGGTTACTTCCTGAAAGATTCAAGTAGAACTGCTTTTGTGTTCTCTAAAATATTGTTTTAGCTCCCTGAAATAATTTAACATAGTGCTACTGCCCTCTGAGATAATTTAACATAGCACTGAAATATTGTGCTAGTGCTGCGTGAAATAATAAAACAACACTACTTAAAATAAATTAACATAATACTAGTACTCCCTGAAATAATTTAAAATAATACTACTGCTCTCAGATAATAAAAAATACAGGTCCTTACTCTGAATATATATTTTCTTCTCGCCTCAATACAATTAAACGGCTCGAACTTATAAATGATTTGAAAAAAGAAATAATAAATAGTATCTCGGGCAGTTAAGTTTATGAATGTGAACCACAGACCTTAGTCCTTGTTATGGGCGCCCATAGAACTTTTCCCAGGGAAGTAAACTCAAGGATAAGGCGTGCCCCCCTTGCCCTCCCTATGGACTCCCATGGTCCCTGTTAAGCGAAGCGAAAACCATATGTTTAGCAGCTCTAACAAATAGAATTATTATAGTTCTTCACAGTGCAATTAACTATAATTTTAAAACAAGGGGGGCATTCGGAACACAAAACAGTTTACTGCTATTACCACCTAAACTATAATTTTTACTTTTTACTTCCATTTACAACATTGTATATCTAGAAAAGTTAAAGAAAGAAAACAAAACGTGTTATTCTTAGTTACAACAACATTACGCAATACATCGCTCGCTATGGCATCATTTTTCTGAAGTCATGGCAACCCTTCGTGCTTTTTTATTAATTCCCGTCACTGGTGCTATAATTGGCCTCGCGCTTCAATTGAAGATGGTCCAGCTACTTCGCCTTTGCCCTTGATTGACAACGAAGTTGTTCCCACGAACTCTTATCTAGTGATGTGTTATAGGGTTAAGTGGCGCCATCTATTGGCAACAATATGAATGACCAAGAATGAAACATTGAAAGTTTTATCCTGGAAATTACCTTCGTGTCTCCTCTCTCTCTCTTTTTTTTTCTGTTCTGCGTTTTTCAGTTTTAAGCAGTATGCCTCTATGTATACTCAGAATGTATTTATACTTTTATACAACGCAATCATATCTTTTAGCGGACACTTCTAAATAGAGGACGTCTCTTATAATGGACATTTCTATATAAAGCATCTCTTATAAATGGACATTTGTCTCCACTTCCCGATGCATACATTTTGAGCATAAAATTATTCTTAACATCAGACCGGGCCGGAATAAACTTGAGATCCTAAGCTAAGCACTGAAATTTTGGTGTCTTCCCCTTTTCTAATAAATATTTATTTTGTTTTTTAATTAGCTGATACGAGAATTCTAGAATACTAATGTGATATGAAACAAATTTTTTAAACGGGACTATGATCTTACACTTTGCGGCAATATACCTCTCTACAGAAACTGAACTAATGATACGACAGATCTCGATGAGATATTTAAAAAAAATCGAATTAGTTTAAAAGTAATAAATTTTCAATGCCAATAATAGACATTTTCCGCCATTTCGTCAAATCAAATCATTTATTGCCGATGCAGACGATATTCCAGAGGTGCTTTGAATCAATGACAGACATTTTGTTATGTTAAGCGTACTAATTTAACCCACAGTTTATTTTGCAAGGAAAATTAGTATAATTAAAAAATTGTATTTTTAACACGTTCGCTGGACATCTACGAGAATACTCGTAGTTGGCAAACTGAGTTTACTTGGCAGCTACGAGATAACTCGTTATTGATCGCCTTACCTAAATCACCGAGTACAAGTATTGCCGTAGCAAATGTATGCAATGTTTAGGTGTTTGGCGTTCAGGAAGGGACTAAATAATACTCTTGGCGTACTGAAATGGATAATTTATTTCTCAAAACGTATCTACAATGACTAAATGTTTAGAACGCAAAAACATATATATTCACGATATATTTTGAAGAACACAACAAACAGGGCCGATCCTAGGGTGTCGGCCGCCCGCGTGCAAAGACCTAATGTGCCGCCCCTCTAGAGAATTTTTCATATTTTGACTAATACTTAACGTTGACGTTATAAATTCATCTACCTGTATAATAGTAAAAAGTAAAACATTAATAAAAATGCAAATAAAATTTGAAGTACAAAATTTTATTTTTTGATCTAACAGGTTACAATAGCGACAAAATATTTTAACAAAATAATAAACAAATAAAAATATTACCTTTGAAATGAAAATAGACATTTCATAATTAGAAATGCAAAACAACAGTATTTACTCAGAAAATATAATCTAATAAAAAAAAGTACTAAAGCATAAATCTCGTGAAACGAAAAGTATATAAATCAGCCCTTCTACAAAGACTACCTAATAATTAACTATAAAATAACTTTTCGGGCTTTCTGAGAAGCAAATTTGTCAATAATTTCGGTGAAATCAATTTTTTCAGAGATTTCGGATTCAATAGAGATGATTCCCAAATCTGAAAGCCTTTCTTGTGTCATATTATTTCTCAAGTAATTTTTAATAATTTTTAATTTATTAAAACTTCTTTCACCTGAAGCCACAGAAACAGGTACGGTTAAAAACATTCTTATTGCTAGAGCAAAATTTGGAAAACAGGGAATGAGATCATTTTTGACTATAATTTCTAATATCTCAATTGGCTGTTTTTTACCTGGAAAAATATCTTTGAATGAAGTTATTTCATTAAAGAGTTGTATACCGTCTATATCTTTCACAATACTTCCTTCCTCCTGTACCTGTAACTTAATATCTAAGTCCATGCAGGCTTTCATGAGATCCTCATTAGAAATGTTGTGAAACTCATACAGAAAACAGAATATTGAATGGAATTCAGATAATAAGGTAAATCTTTCATTTACCGAAGGGATCGCGTGATCAAGAATTGCAAAATAGAAAGCAGTCTTGAATTGTTGGAAGGGATTTGAAACTGGTTCATCCCTGCCATCGTAATCAAATAAACGGACCTTTTTCCTGAGCTTCGACATGGGAAATTCGGGATCAATACCTAAATCTCAAGCAAGTGTTGTTGCTGAATCGACAAATATTTTTAAATTATCGTCAGATCTTTGGGAAACTAAATATTTTTTAAGATTATCTAAGCCTTCAATGCATTCCGCGATGTTTAATTTAAGATTTTGAAGCATTTTACTCAATACATCAATTCTTGATAATAAATCATGCCAAATTAAAATTGAACACAAAAATTTAAATGTTTCAAGACTTTTAATTATTGATTCAGCACCCATTTTTGTTTTCGTGTCTCTGGTGGTATCTTCAATTAAGGCATTTAATGCGGTAATAATGGTTTTTAGGTCTTGTTTTAGAGGTCTAATATCATTGATACGACTTTCCCGCCTTGTTTCACTTAATGGTTTTAAAATTAGACTTTTTACGTGTTTTTTTCAGTAAATCCCATCGATATGGGGACGCAGACAAGTAATTATATACCTCTTGTACCATATCAAAAAACCCAGAAATTTCACCACTGGAGCTGGCAGCGTCATTAACGACGAGATTTAATGTATGAGCCGCACACTGCACGTATAATGCTCTAGGATTGATATCGAGAATCCGTTTCTGAAGCCCTATATTTTTCCCCTTCATGTTCGATCCATTGTCGTAGCCCTGACCCCGTATATCTTTAACTTCGAGCTGCAGACTAGGTAATAGCTTCTCTAATATAAAATTGCACAGATCTTCTTCAGTGGTATTAGTCACTGGAAAAAATCCTAGAAAAAATTCTAAAATATCTATTTTACCGTCAGTACTGTTCACACATCTAATTACAAACATTATTTGTTCTGTGTGGCTAATATCTGGTGTAGAGTCAAGAATTATAGCGTAATATTTGGCTTTTTTGACAATGCGTGTTATCTCATTACAAATAGATTCGGCTAAAATATTAATTATTTCATTTTGAAAATACTGCCGTAAGTAGTGTGGAATACGTGTTTTGTTATCTTTGTATTTACTGACATTATTAAGGTGTTCTGAAATAACTGGATCAAATTTGACCGACATCTCCACTGCCTTTAAAAAATTATCATTATCTCTATGATACAACTTCGTACTAGTTCCTCTGAATGCCAAATTTTGATTGGCTAAAAATTGTACTACAGCAATCATTCTTTCAATAATGGCGGGTCATCGCTTTTTCTCTCGATTGTAAACATTTTGTTGTTCCGCGTCAATAGTACAATTTTTTTCCAGCCTCGTCTTTATTTCGCACCACGATCTTATAGAGTTTGTTTTAAAGTATTTTCATGCTTATTAAGGTAATCCAAACAATGACGACAATCAGAAAAGTCAGTACTTACAAGTTGTGTTGAACTATCTTTACCAAACAATTTACATGCAAAACAAAAAATACGATTTAGTTTTATGGAATATCAGAGCCACGCGCGATTTATTTTCTCCCCGTTCACTAAAGTTTTGTTATAATATGCACAGCTAAATTTTCTGCCACTCTCATCGACCGGAAATTTAAAATTTGCTACTTATTTGGGACCATGTTCTACCAATAAATCAATATTTTTTTCGTTAAAATGTTAGGCCAAGAATATTACGTTACCTTCATTTTACTCTTGATAGTAATGCCCAAAAACTAGATAAATTGGAACCCGTTTTAGATGCATTAGTTTCAAAATTTAAATCTGTATACACTCCTGATAACTGATTTAAATCTATATACACTCCTGATTAACTGATAACTATTTTATTCAAGGTAAGTTATCATTTTTAATACGCCAAAATTTTTAATATTTTGATAAAAGAAAATTTGAAAGAAAAATGTACATCAAATAGAAAATAAGAATTTCCTTTATTCCTGAAAATAGTAGAATGATGTGTTGAACGTGTGATTTTTAGTGAATTTTTTTCGACAGTTAGGCTTAGCGCAATAAAATTGCCGTCTCCTGGGAACAGTTCGAAAAAGAAGCGCTCCTTCCTTTGGGCCGCCGCAGTTCCGGAATGCCGCCGTCGCGAAAGGGTTAACTTTGCCGAAATAATTCAGTTCTAATCTACAAAGGAGACCGCTAAAATAAAGTTTCTTTTGACCATTGATCTGCGAGCCGCGTACCGACCGTGGTATACATAAATAAGCTGCCGCACAGTGGAACGAAACATCCTTAGCCGTCTCAAAAATATGCCCCTTGGTTATTTGTTTAGATAGAAATTTAAATTTTGGTATCCTTTTCTATGACGTATTGCCGGCTCTGCCACGAATTTTGCTATCAAATGAAGGACCAACAATGGACCAACACACTGTGCACTAACATTCTATTTTTCTTAAACTATGGGGCTTATTTTGATTTTTCAATAACTATTTAGAATTCAGCATATTTATTCGACTTATGAGTTTTAAAAAATTTTGCTTGATTGATAGAACTATATGCGGCCGCCCCTTGTTTTGGCCGCCCGCGTGCGGTGCACGCGCTGCACACCTGCTAGGATCGGCCCTGACAACAAATAAAAGATATCTTTATTATAGTATGTTGGAATTATTATTAGTTATCTCGTAGTTGGAACAAAGAGCAAAAATATTATTTCATATGCCAACTACGAGTATACTCGTGTGAATTTATTTATTGCTAAAAGTAGTCTGTTATATCTATATTTAAAAAATAAAACAACAGAAAATAATTTAGAAGCATAAAAATTCAGATAGGATCTTGACGCGTGTGAACGGACGCACCATATCAGCTTTGGCAGCGAACTTGTTAAAAAGGCCATAATCTGAAGTTTTTTGACAATCGTAAGAGTATCAGAAAGGGATCGATGATGGTATATACTGTTCAGAAGAGGGGAAGCGAATTGTTATGGCCCCTAACAATGGCTTAGAATAGATATTCTAAAGACATTCTGATCGTCAACTGTTAATGACTTTGTATCCACGTCTTTTTTTCTTACGCTAATGAGATTTGAACGTCTCCACCCATGCGGATTATAAGGACCAATATCCTTTCTTAAAAACGCTCTACTGTTTAGGCCCAACCCACCAAAAAACATCTTTGGACCGTTTTTCAGACCTCTGCTATCCATCTATTTTACTAGGATATCTACGTGACATAGCCAGTAAATAGAGCAAGAACCCCCATTGGCTGAATAACTGCATTAATTATCCATTGAACCCCATGGGCTAAAAGATATTTAGCAATATAATATAAGCCCCCCCCCCCATTCCGAGATTCAGACTGTATCTACGATCCAGAAATGTCCATTGACTACGCCACTGTTAGCAATAACAATTCTATTGCAAGATCTGAAATGCTTTTTACATAAGTTTAGATCATTGCATCTAAAAGACATCGAGCATTTGCTTTATAACTTTCGTATGTGATATAATAAATACTCGAACAATTTTTATGTCTATAAAGAGAAGAAGACCTTTGTAAAACGTTGTTACAATTATGAGATTATTTCTAAGAGCAGAAAAAGTTCCAAATTGAAAACAAAAGAAAGTCATTCTTAAACAGAATTATCGTCTGCTCAAATAAAGTGACGAGTCAAGAGGGAGCAGAGTAAAAGTCGACGTTTCTTAATATTCTTAACTACGAAAGGAGAAAGCAGATTACAAGCAACTGACAATCCAGGTACACAATATATGTGAGACGATAGCGAACTCAAGATGATTAGACGATATGGGAATGGTCGTGTTTCCGGTGTTCACGGTCACTCCGATGGCTTCGAAGATGCAAGGTTAGCGAACTTTCACTTTCGCGATCTATGGTACTTGACCATTGTGTAGAGCGGTATCTGGTGCTGCCATCTTTCGGAAAGAAGCAAAACATGACATAAGAATGACATGATAAGTGAAAGACAAAAGAGCCGCCGTATTCTGTTACGTAATTAATTGTAATGGCAGCGCAAATGCGGGTAATAAATATTTGTTTAAACTTTGAATAAATTGTGACTTACATAGTGCAAGGTATATGAACTTTTGTCAATGATTTAGGATTGTACACTGACATTGACTTTTACGCAGTATGGGGGAGGGGTTGGGGAGGATTATATATAAGTTTCGACCAATTGAGGAAATGAAAAATGCATAGAATCTAATTTCAACTAGTTCTAATTTTTACAGAATTTACCAACACATAAAATGTTATAGCTATTCATATAGTAATTTAAGTTATCGTATCCTCAGACAGATCTTTACAAATGTTTTCGGAAAGAGTTTCAGAAACAGTAGAGTCTACAGAAAAATATTTGGTGTGTGTGTGTGGGAGGAGGGGGACCAAATATGTTGTTTCATTCCATTTCTCCAAATATCATTTCTATGTACTTCAATGGGTTCCGATGAGTCCCTGTGAGGGGTTATGACCCATTTCCCTTGACAAAGCTACTGATCAGGAAGTTTTCAAATATACGTACTAAATTTCGAATCATTTTCTTGGAAAACAACACTTTTCTATACAACAGTATCATTTGAGGTAAATGGGGACAAGGGGTTAAAAAGAAGACATTCAGGAATAGAAATGCTGTTATTTGCATTTAAGGAAGTTCAGAGCCTATCTATATAAAAATTGGCTAACGTGTTTGTGTCTTTCCAGCCCCCCCCCCCCCCAAAGACTTAGAGGACTGAAACTTTGCACACATATAGTATAGAATACATAAAAGAGACTAATGAAACCTTCGGGAAGCGAAGAAAATACAAGGGATAGAAATATATATCAAAATCCTCCATAAAACTCCCCCTGAGATCTAGAATACCGAGTCTTTGCACACTTATAGTATCGACCATCACACAGAACCCAACGGAATCGGATTTTTAATTTCCCTCCAAGGGGTGTCGGGCGGAGAAAATATGAGATTTAGAAAATACTTTCCAGACGCCCCCCCCCCCCCCCCTAAAAAAAAAAGAAAGAAAAAAGGCTCAGAGGGTTATATATTTGCACACGCATAGTATCAACTTCAGTACAGAACTCTGCTGAATTGGATTTTCGATTTCCACTCTGGGGGAGAAAAAAAATGTTTGTTTTCTATTTTTCGAAAATTCTTTTCAAACTATCAAGAAGTCTTCCCCACTCCCTATGACCTAGAAGGCATAAGGTTTGCACACTTGTAGTATCATCCGCGGGACAAATTCTAACTAAACCGGATTTTTGATTTTCCTCCCAGTAACGAAAAGCGATTTCAGAAAAGTTTCTGAGTCTCCGAGGCTTTACAACATGGTTGCAAAGTACTTATAACTTTCTTCATTCTGTCTGTCTGTCTGTCCGTTCGCACGATAACTGCCGTAAAAATGATTTTATCAAAATAAAATTTTAGTATGTTGTTGAGACGGTCTGTGGGACATAAAATGAATAATATCACCCAATTAGTTTCGGATTGAACCCGGGTTGAAAAAAATGAAATACATTGAACCCTATGGGACCTAATTTTTCAAACATTTTTCAAGCGAATTTAAAATTCACAAATTGCTTCGAAAGTTTTTGGAAATATTCAAATTATCCCATAAAATATATAAAAGAAAAGTTCAGCAAAATGTGTTCGGTAGTCTTTTAAATAAAAATTAAAATAAGAGTAACACCCATATAATATGAAGAGAGCATTTATAATAGTAACTACGTTGCAAGACCTAACAGAGTCGGATTTTCGACCCCCCCCCTCCCGTCTCTCT
This sequence comes from Amaurobius ferox, assembly GCA_951213105.1. NCBI lineage: Eukaryota > Metazoa > Arthropoda > Arachnida > Araneae > Amaurobiidae > Amaurobius > Amaurobius ferox. The sequence goes on from OX578148.1 coordinate 38,384,802, forward strand.
GGGGTGAAGAAAAGGGGATCTCGAAAAGTCATTTCAGACCCTCCAGAAGCCACCTGGTGATCTAGAAGACTGAATCTTTGCACACTTAAAGTATTAACCATCGAAGAGAACTTAAAGTAGCTAGATTTTCAACTTACTCCCGGGAATGGGAGGAGGGGGGTGGTACTATTTTTCTGACCCTCAAGCAGTCCTCCGGTGGCTTAGAAGACGAATTTTTGTCCACTTTTAGCATCGACCACGGGGCCGAATTTAATGGAGTCGGCAGTGGTTAAAAACTGGCAAGTGTGGTTGTGGATACGAAGTTGTGGATACAAGTGTGGTTGTGGATACGAAGTAGGTGAACGGAGCAACCTGCCAGTGGGTTGCCTTCTATTTAATGAGACGGTCACTGTCTTCCAATGGAAAATAGCCCATTTTATTCCGTTTACTAATGCTGGCCTACAGTATTATTTAGATATGTGGATTTTCCGGAAAACTTTCAAATGGAAAATTTTGAACTTAATCATAAATATTACATTTAAGCTAAAATAATATGTCCAGTAAGGTTTAAAAGTATTTGATCTCAAATTAGAGCTACAATCATATACTAAATGATATGATTAATAAAGGGCTTAAATTTGCAAATATATGAAAATATTATACGCACAAAAAATTCTATTACACATATATTGAAGTCAGCAGCTGCAATTTAATATTTTGAGTACCTGTGCGTCTGGAAAGTTATAAAATAATTATATTTTATCAACAATAGAAAAAAAATATTTTTGTAAATCATAAATTTAAAACAATATAATAAATTAATAAAGTCATAAACACTTTTCAACTATGTTGTAAAGTGTTAAAAATAAATAAAAATAGCTAAACCCTTTTCTGAACCATAACTGGTTTGCTGTTTATTACATGTGGAAGAAATAAATTATTATATATATATATATAACTTTCATATGCTTGCAGTTTTATTTGTTGTAATATAAAAAAAATCTGATGTGGACAGCACATGACTTTCCTTATATAATGCAATGAATTTACTACTTTTACAGTAAAAAAAAAAAATCGAATTTTCGTCAATGAGTCGTCATTGATTTAGCGTCATTTTTATCCATTTGGAGAGTTTTTCGTTAATTTAGCAACATTTAAAAAAGTCGCCTATTTAGCGACATTCCACCAAATTCATCGCCAAAATCTCGTCAAGCGTTATGGATGAAGAAATAAGTTATTCTTACAGCAGATAAATGACTATTGGCGTTCAAATACAAAAATATTACTCAAAGTATATTTTTTCATGAATGGAACTAGCTAGACCCACGAGAATAATGTCACCAAATTTATCGCCCTTTGAGGGGCAGCATGTTAAATTTTCTAAATAATTACAAAATAACTTGATTATATAAACTCTAGCACGTTATTTTAACTTGTTTTAATATTAAAAAAAAATTTGTTTTTGTTGTTGTTTTTTAAAGTGGTGGTTTCAATTGAAATCACTGCTCACGTAGGACATTTTTTAATACATACAATACAATACAAAGTTGATTTATTTTCATTTTGCAAGGTACTTACAAAAAGAAGGATGTTTACAATTACAATATTTGCAATTACAATACAATATTACAATTTTTTACATTATTATTATTATATATATTTTTGCATGTGCATTTTTTTATATATACATTGCTAATAACTGAATTTGACTACTTGGTATGATAGCGTTCAAAACATGAGGTTTAACTTGATTGTAAGCATAGCAGTACATTACAAGTTTTGCACATCTACCTTGTTCTATGTGGTTTTTCTTTTTTTTTTTTTTTGGTGCTACATAGAGCACCAAAAAAAATTTTTTTAAGCACATCTGCGAGATAAGGAATGAACGGGAAGGTGATCAAAACTTTTTAGTCGTGTATCATCGTTAACAAACAGCTTATGCTTTTTTACTGTTACTTTAGCAGATTTTTTTCGTTTATTTAGGAGAACTTTGATGTGCAATTTGTTCCAGTATGATTTCAAGACGAAAATTTTTCATAGTTGAAAAATCTTCATTGAAATCTTCTAACATCTTATAAATGATAAATGAATTTACAACACAGACATCCAAAAAATGAAAGAAGATCCTGTGCCACCATTTTGAGCTCCGTCTATCAATTTCGTAGGTGCTTTTCAATTGATCAAAATGGTCAACAAATCCCATATTCTTATTATAATCAATGATTGTTTTTGGACATGGTATGGCTTTTATTTTACCTGTTCTTTCTTTTCTATTTACTTCCATTTTTTCACCTGGGTTATCCAAACAGGATAATGTTTACTGTTCGCTTGTTCTTGCATCTTATGCAGTACACTCCTTTGTTACTTATTGCATAACCATATTCTCCACGTGCTAACATTTTATCATCCTTCAATTTTGGTAAATTTACTATTGTTGGATTTACTGTTCCACATGCACACAAATTGTGATTTTTTAAGAAAACACATAAATTATAGGAAGTAAAATAATTATCGAAGGATATTTGGTGACCTTTACCAAATAATGGCTGACATAAAGTTTTGATCACACGTTTTCCAGGATTTTTTTTCTACTGCTGAACCGCTTTTTCCTGCATAGATTTCAAATTAGCAGGTATACCCACTTTCATCGCATCTCATCCACACTTTATATCCTCGTTTGATCGGTTTGTTTTTTAGGCATATATTGTTTCAGAGAGCCCCTGAATCTAATCATTGATTCATCTATAATTTGTTTTGCATTTGGGTGAAAAAGAGCGAGGAATTTTTCTGACAAATGTGTTAGCAAAGGGCGTACTTTATATAATTTATCAACATTAATGTCTCCTCTTTTATATAACTCAATATCCAACTAAATCGTTTTACAGGCATAAGATTTGAAATAAATGCATCATGCAAATCCGGGGAAGACGACCAAAAATCACGGTAACTGGGTAATTTTTTAATTCCCATTAGCAAATTTATTGCCAAAAAAGTTCATCACGTGTAAGAGGAATAAATGCTTTTTCCATCTGTGTTGCATATAGATTAGTTTGCAACACAATTGCTTCCATGAAAGTTAGTGTAAAAAATTGTAGGAATAATACCAATGGAGTATTGCAATTCAATTCTTGTATTTCATCAGCAGGTCCATTTCTTTCGGAAAACTGCTGAAAGTTTTGTGGCTTCATTTTTTTACTTCACACTGGTTTTGATGGGGCACAGGGTTTTGATGGGGCCAGCTACTTGGAAATCACCAGGCTTATCAACATCAGATTCATCCTCACTTGAAGAAATTACTGCGTTAGGATCAGGAACGAAGTCATCTTCTGATTCAGATTGATCAGATGTCACAGAATCATCATCAGATGGAAGATCAACGAACAAAGCAAGTGCTTCTTCAGCAGATAAGCCTTTTTTCTAGGCATTATATTCTCCTAGAAATGAACAATGAAATTATCCATAAAAATATTATATAGTATTTGAAGAATATTAAAATTATTATATAAAAATAAATAATATAAAATATTCAAAAATATTAAAACTGCATCAATAAATGGCAATTTTTAATAAATTGAATTCAGAAAGTTTTTGTTTGGGTTTACACTAAGTGTGTGGAAAATTGGGGAAAAACAAATTATATAAAAGTGAATTATATGACAATTATATAAAAAAGTACAAAAAACAATAGAAAAATGAATTAGGTATATAAAAATACTTAAATTTTGAAAAATATTAAAACTGCATCAATAAATGCCAAGTTTTAATAAATTAAAATTAGAGCTTTGGTTTGGGTTTTCACTAAGCCTAAGTGTCTGGTGGTTTCAAATGAAACCACCTTCTATTGTAAATGAAATAATAAGCAAAAAATTTTTTAACCTGCAATAAAACTTCTAAATCCAACAACAAAACCTCACAGACGGGATTCTAAACAGTTTTTTTGAAATATACAAATTCAAATTTGAAAAAAAAGTCAAATACTATGATAACAGTGACTCAAAAGATACTCATATAAATACATTTTCAAAAGTTCAATCGTGTGCTGCCATCTACAGCCCATATTTTACACTTCAATCCAGATATTAAGCTGGTGGTTTCAAAAACAGACCATCGCGCATCTGAAGTAAAAATTCTTGAAAAGGTGGTTTCAAATGAAACCACCGCCCCTCCAAGGGTTAATCAGATGTTTGCATCTTAAATGCCGGTAGCGCCACATACATTTTCAAATGTTTTATATTGGATCAAGGTTCTCTAGAAGAGAATGTGCAGTCTCTATGGAAGCAAAATGTGATAGAAATTTTGAGTATTTTCAGTATAAATACATCAATGAAAGGACTGGAAATTAAATAGCTCCAGTATCTGCAATGGCTGTTGACGAGTAGCTTTTTCTTCAACCAAATACAAAAATATATTTCGTAGGAATTTTTAATTATAAATTTGGAAAAATGGTGGCGACATCTACTGACACAATTGAAATATTATGAAATATTTTAGAAATTTCAAAACTTAATACAAAATTTAAAACAGCTTCATTTAATTTTTTAGTAGCTTTACATTAAAAGAGAATAATTGTTATAAATATATTTTAAAATAAAGGAAGAACTCTGTTTGGAACTTTGTATAACGTTCTATTCATAAAATGACATTATAACGTTATGGTGGTGTCATCTAGTGACTAGAATATTATTTAATTCTTTAGTTTCGCATGAATGGGTGACCGTCAATAAATCTACTATCCTATCTGCACTTTGTTAATTTTGTTGCATTAATTATTTCGCAAAAATTCTGCTCAAATAAGTTACGAAATTTTTTAAAAAATAAAATGCAATGAATAAACTATATTGAAAACTCAGTAAAACTTAATAAAATATAGAATATTTCGTATGTGAATTCAAAGCATTTTTTGGTGCTGCCATCTGTTGTCGTAATTTAATAAATAACAACTATTTTTATTCTTTAATGAACATTTTAAAATATTCATTCTTCCAATAACGCATTAAATGCGACAACATGTCATATTAAATAATGTCAGGTGTCACGGAATGAAGAAAAATTTCTAACGTTTTTCTATGTTTTAAAGCGTGTAAATGTTTTGAATTGTAATTAAGTTGTCTAATGTATAAATCTTTTAAAACGTTCAGATGCACATGCAACAAACATACTAACTAAAATAATAAACTTTTTAACTATTCATACTTTTTACGTCTTTTATGCAGAAATAACTTTGTATAAAATTAATTTATACAAAATTACATATTTATACATATTCAATATGAATTTATACAAACCAGAAATATGCATATTTTACTTTCCCTGCAATACATGGTAATGTATAGGGAAAGTATTGGAATCATGCCGAAAATCACAACTCGAGTTTTCGACGGATCTACACGTTTTGAGACCTCTAGAATACGAAAAAACTATTTTTAGAATGACGTCTGTGTGTGTGTCTGTCTGTGTGTCTGTCTGTCTGTCTGTGCAGATATTGTATCCACTCTAACTAAAAACCTAATGGACCGAATTTCACAAAATTTGTTAGGTAAATTACTTGTGGGCGAGTCTGGTGCTGATTAGTTTTGGGTACGATTCGGAATAAAAGAACCCGCATTTTTTGCGAAATGACCCGCAAAAGTTTGTATCCACTCTAACTTAAAAACTGATGGACCGAATTTCACAAAATTCGGTAGATGAGTCACTTGTGGGTTACCTTGGTGCTGATTAGATTTTGGTAGGATTCGGAAAAAAATGACCTGCCTTTTTTTTCAAAATGGCCCGCAAAAATCGTCCAAATCTAAACTAAAGAACTGGGTATACTCAAATATATTCATTAAATGCTGATTTAATACGTAATTTTTAACGACGACAAGAATAAGACCAACCCCATTACACTAGGACTAGCCGTTCTCGAGGTATTTTAGTTTTTCGTACTTTCCCTACGCCACCTTTGACAATAAGTCCAGTTATCAAATGAGAAACAAATTTAAGTTTAACGTGCAAATTCGAAGTTTAACGTGAAAATAAGCCCGGTTACGGAATGAGAACGAAAATTGAATTAAAAGTGAAATAAATGTAGTTAAAATAAAGAGAACGTTAATATAAGTCTGCAGGGAAAGTCATGTGCTGCCCACATCAGATTTTTTATGTTGTAAGAACTCTATTAACGAACCCTCATTTTTACCAAAATGAAAATGCTAAATTGTGTATTACGTAATAAAACAAAATATTACACATACGATGGACATTTCTGTAGCATTTAACACGATTGATATTTTACGTTTTATCGATTTTTAAGAATAAAATGGTCAAAAAATGATGATCTCCTTGAAAATCAATAAACCTCTTATGTTATCAATCCAAGAAATTGTACCAATTTTTTTCGAATCTTACAATCAGTTCAAAAGTTATACTGTATTTAGCAGTGAAAAAATGGCTTATTTGTATTTAGATTGCTTGGGAATTTCTCAAATGTTAATCACGCCGAGAGTTAAGGTTTTAATGCAAAACTTCTCAATTACATATACAATATACTGCATGAAAAGTAAAATTTACCATAACACCCAAGTTAAACACCCAGAAATTTAAGTATTAGAAAACCACTTTTTGGCCTTCAGAATGCCAAGCAGCCTTCTAATTCTAATACTCTAAAAAAATTTTAAACTGTATATCTGACAATATGTATATATGACAATACAACTGTATATATGACAATACACAACTGTATATATGACAATACAACTGTATATCTTCTTTTCAATTAATCCACCTTCTTATGAATAACAAAAAATAAAAACGTGTTCTAATTATTTTTCTAATAGCAAAATAAAATTCCATAACAAATGCTGCATCTATTACTTTCCTTAATGTATAAGGAAAGTATTGTGACGGGGACGAAAATTCGCATTCGAGTTTTCAACGGGAGAGCACATTTCAAGCATCACTGATCACGAATCGCAGATTTTTGAAGGGATGTCTGTGTGTGTGTGTGTGTGTGTGTCAGTGAGTCTGTGGAGACGATATCACATGAACGAATACAGCGATTCGAATGAAAATTGGTATAAAATTCGCAATCCGTGAATACTGGCGGCCTACTGTTTTAAAACACAATCGAATGTTCAGAACCACCCTAAATTTTCGAGTGAAATTTTGAAAAAATTATCAAAAAATCAAAACCTTTAATAAAGTTACGCAAATAGACATTTCTTATGTAATTGTTCCTTAGAAAACGATTGACATAAACTTTAGAACGCTAGCATGAACCGTTCTCGAGATATTGCACATTTTTCAAATAAATTTATCAAAAAATCCCATAAATTGAAAAAATATATTAACTGTTAATAAACATGTTCACTTTTCATATGTAATACCATGCGATAAATTTGGTGACATTATTCTCGTGTATCTAACTCGTTCCATTCACGAGAAAAGATACTTTGAGTTATACTTTTGTATTTGAACGCCAATTGTCATTTATCCGCTGTAAGAATAACTTATTTCTTCGTCCATAACGCTTGGCGAAATTTTGGCGACGAATTTAGCGGAATGTCGTCCACTTGGCGACATTTTTAAATGTTGCCAAGTTAACGAAAATCTCGCCAAATGGATAAAAATGACTCTAAATCAATGAAAATGACGACTAATAGAAGAAAATTCAATATCTTGGAAAGAATATAAGTATCTACTATAAGAATAACATTTTTTTTTAACTGTAAAAGTAGTAAATTCATTGCATTATATAAGGAAAGCCATGTGCTGCTCACATCAGACTTTTTTTCTGTAACATATTCAGAAAGCATTTAGAGTAGAAAGATTTTATGCATCTGCATGAGATGGAAAGTGACTGTTCACATCTGTAAATGTTCAAGAAAAATGCCGTGTCATCTGTGATACTTTGATACGATTGTTCAATGTCTCACCATCTATACTTTTAGAAGATTATCACTTTCCTTTCTTTATGCTTTATTTTGGTAAACTGCCAAAAAATTGAAATTCAATGTTGTAGAAATGTAGTGGAATTTTCTCTTTGTAACTGCACTAAATTATTTTAACTGCCTTTTTACTCAAAGTCCTTGAAACATTTAGAAATGTTGACTTCGAATCGGGGATGAAACTAGTAACGTGAAACTAGTCCAGTAACTTTGACCTCTATTGCCGTGACTTTTACAAATAAAAGAAAAGTAAAAGTAGAATACATAGAGTGGTAACACACGTCACGATTTTAAATGATTTAATTAAATTAAAGACGAAACATTTGATTCTAAAAAGTCATTTAATAGCTATCCTATTGACGTACAAATAGTTTTAAAAAAAGCCAGAGCGCTTTCGGGCGTCAACATTCCCTTCCTCAGTGGCGTCAAGTGAAATCGTACTAACGTGTTTAAATATCATCCATATCGGCAGGCAAAATTTGCATATTACAAAATAGTATCATTATAACAAAACTTGATAAGGCATCAACATAAACCATGAGCAAGAAAATTAAATTAAAGGCAATTATACTGCAAAATTAAAAAACTGATGTGGGCAGCACATGACTTTTCCTGCAGACTTATATCCACGTTCTCTTTATTTTAATTAAATTTAATTCACTTTTAATTCAATTTTCGTTCTCATTTGGTAACTGGACTTATTTTCAAAGGGGCGTAGAGAAATTACGGCAAAACTAAAATATCTCGAGAACGGCTAGTCCTAGTGTAATGGGGTTGGTCTTATTCTTTTCTTCGTTAAAAATTACGTATAAAACAAGCATTTAATGGATATATTTGCGGATACGTAGTTTTTTATTTTTTATTTTGACGATTTTTGCGGGCCATTTTGCAAAAAAAGTCAGGTTATTTTTTTCCGAATCGTACCAAAATCAAATCAGCACCAGAGTAACCAACAAGTGACTTATGTACCGAATTTTGTGAAATTCGGTCCATTGGATTTTTAGCTAGAGTGGATACAAGCTTTTTCCGGCCATTTCGCAAAAAAAGGCGGGTTCTTTTATCCCGAATCGTACTAAAAACTAATCAGCACCAGATTCGTTCACAAGTAACTTATCTACCAAATTTTTTGAAATTCGGTCAATTAGTTTTTTAGTTAGAGTGGATACAAAATCTGCACAGACATACACACAGACAGGCACGCAGACACACACACAGACAGGCACGCAGACACACACACAGACAGGCACGCAGACACACACACAGACGTCACGCTAAAAATAGTTTTTTCGTATTCAAGAGGTCTCGAAACGCGTAGATCCGTCGAAAACTTGAGTTACGATTTTCGGCATGATTCCAACACTTTTCCAATACATTACCATGTATTGCAGGGAAAGTAAAAATCTGATGTGGGCAGCACATGACTTTCCCTGCAGACTTATATTCACGTTCTATTTATTTAAATTAAATTTAATTGACTTTTAATTCAATTTTCGTTCTCATTCGGTAACCGGGCTTATTTTCAAAGGTGGCGTAAGGAAAGTACGAAAAACTAAAATATCTCGAGAACGGCTAGTCCTAGTGTAATGGGGTTGGTCTTATTCTTTTCGTCGTTAAAAATTACGCATTAAACACGCATTTAATGGATATATTTGAGCATACGTAGCTTTTTAGTTTAGATTTTGACAATTTTTGCGGGCCATTCTGCCAAAAAAGGCTGGTTATTTTTTTCTGAATCGTTCCAAAATCTAATCAGCACCAGGGTGACCTATACGTGACTCATCTACCGAATTTTGTGAAATTCGGTCCATTAGTTTTTCAGCTAGAGTGGATACAAGCTTTTGCGGGCCATTTCGCAAAAAAAAGGCGGGTTCTTTTATTCCGAATCGTACCCAAAACTAATCAGCACCAGCCCCGCCCACAAGTGACTTACTTACAAAATTTAGTGAAATTCGGTCCATTAGTTTTTTAGTTAGAGAGGATACAAAATCTGCACAGACAGACAGACACACAGACAGACACACAGACAGACACACAGACACACAGACAGACAGACAGACACACACACAGACGTCACGCTAAAAATGGTTTTTTCGTACTCTAGAGGTCTCGAAACGTGTAGATCCGTCGAAAACTCGAGTTGCGATTTTCGGCATGATTCCAATACTTTCCCTATACATTACCATGTATTGAAGGGAAAGTGAAAAATCTGATGTGGGCAGCACATGACTTTCCCGGCAGACTTATATTCACGTTCTATTTATTTAAATTAAATTTAATTCACTTTTAATTCAATTTTCGTTCTCATTTGAAAACTGGACTTATTTTCAAAAATGGTGTAGGAAAAATGCGAAAAACTAAAATATCTCGCGAACGGCTAGTCCTAGTGTAATGGGGTTGGTCTTATTCTTTTCTTCGCTAAATATTACGTATTAAACAAGCATTTAATGGCTATATTTGAGCATAAGTAGTTCTTAAGTTTAGATTTGGACGATTTTTGCGGGCCATTCTGCAAAAAAAGGCAGGTTATTTTTTTTTAATCGTGCCAAAATCTAATCAGCATCAGGGTGACCTATACGTGACTTATCTACCGAATTTTGTGAAATTCGGTCCATTAGTTTTTCAGCTACAGTGGATACAAGCTTTTACGGGCCATTTCACAAAAAAGGCGGGTTCTTTTATTTCGAATCGTACCCAAAACTAATCAGCACCAGCCCCGCCCACAAGTGACTGACCTACAAAATGTTGTGAAATTCGGTCCATTAGTTTTTTAGTTAGACTGGATACAAAATCTGCACAGACAGACACGCAGACAGACAGACACACACACAGACGTCACGCTAAAAATGGGTTTTTCGTATTCTAGAGGTCTCGAAACGTGTAGATCCGTCGAAAACTCGAGTTGCGATTTTCGGCATGATTCCAATACTTTCCCTATACATTACAATGTATTGCAGGGAAAGTAAAAAATCTGATGTGAGCAGCACATGACTTTCCCTGCAGACTTATATTAACGTTCTCTTTATTTTAATAAAATTTATTTCACTTTTAATTCAATTTTCGTTCTCATTCGATAACGGGACTTATTTTCATAGGTGGCGTAGGGAAAGTACGAAAAACTAAAATGTCTCGAGAACGGCTAGTCCTAGTGTAATGGGGTTGGTCTTATTCTTTTCGTCGTTAAAAATTACGTATTAAATCAGCATTTAATGGATATATTTGAGTATACCCAGTTTTTTATTTTAGATTTTGGCAATTTTTGCGGGCCATTTTGCAAAAAAAGGCAGGTTATTTTTTTCTAAATCGTACCAAAATCTAATCAGCACCAGGGTGACCTATACGTGACTCATCTACCAAATTTTGTGAAATTCGGTCCATTAGTTTTTCAGCTACAGTGGATACAAGCTTTTGAGGGCCATTTCACAAAAAAGGCGGGTTCTTTTATTCTGAATCGTACCCAAAACTAATCAGCACCAGCCCCGCCCACAAGTGACTTACTTACAAAATTTAGTGAAATTCGGTCCATTAGTTTTTTAGTTAGAGTGGATACAATATCTGCACAGACAGACAGACACACAGACACACAGACAGACACACAGACAGACACACAGACAGACAGACACACAGACACACACACAGACGTCACGCTAAAAATGGTTTTTTCGTATTCTAGAGGTCTTGAAACGTGTAGATCCGTCGAAAACTCGAGTTGTGATTTTCGGCATGATTCCAATACTTTCCCTATACATTACCATGTATTGCAGGGAAAGTAAAAATCTGATGTGGGCAGCACATGACTTTCCCTGCAAACTTATATCCACGTTCTATTTATTTCAATTAAATGTAATTCACTTTTAATTCAAATTTCGTTCTCATTCGGTAACCGGGCTTATTTTCAAAGGTGGCGTAGGGAAAGTACGAAAAACTAAAATATCTCGAGAACGGCTAGTCCTAGTGTAATGGGGTTGGTCTTATTCTTTTCGTCGTTAAACATTACGTATTAAACGGGCATTTAATGGATATATCTAAGTATACCAAGTTCTTTAGTTTAGATTTTGAAGATTTTTGCGGGCCGTTTTGCAAAAAAAGGCAGGTTATTTTTTTCCGAATCGTACCAAAATCTAATCAGCACCAGAGTGACCTATACGTGACTCATCTACCGAATTTTGTGAAATTCGGTTCATTAGTTTTTCAGCTAGAGTGGATACAAGCTTTTGCGGGCCATTTCGCAAAAAAAGGCGGGTTCTTTTATTCCGAATCGTACCCAAAACTAATCAGCACCAGCCCCGCCCACAAGTGACTTACCTACCAAATTTTGTGAAATTCGGTCCATTAGTTTTTTAGTTACAGTGGATACAAAATCTGCACAGACAGACAGACACACAGACAGACAGACAGACACACAGACAGACAGACAGACAGACAGACACACAGACAGACAGACAGACAGACAGACACACGCACAGACGTCACGCTAAAAATGGTTTTTTCGTATTCTAGAGGTCTCGAAACGTGTAGATCCGTCGAAAACTCGAGTTGTGATTTTCGGTATGATTCCAATACTTTCCCTATACATTACCATGTATTGCAGGGAAAGTAAAAAGTATAAAATTCTATATCAAGTATGGCATGTATACATAAAATAATTTCAAAATTTAAAAGTTTTATCAGAGGTAGGATTTTAAAAGCTTAAAAGCGCATGGAATCGAGAACGAGTCACCAAGCATAACTCAAAACCTGAACAGGATCAAAATTACAGATCTCAGCCCGGTATAAATAAATAAACATGGATTCATACATTAAAATGGAGTGGGGATTACTACAACTAATCAAAAGGAAAGCTTTTTCGTAAAGGGGCTGAAAATTATCTTTGCAACAAGTTGGGCAAGAGCAGCAGATTGTTTTTGATTTTTAGCGTCTCGGGCATGTTCAACCAAACGTATGCCTACCGTACGTTTAGTGCTATCTATATAAAATTTAAAATCATTATCAGGAGAAAAAAGGGGTACCACATATACTCCAGCTTGACTTTTAAAGTTTTCCCTATTCCTATATTTAGCAGTGCGAATACAATTAAACATAGTGATCACAGTCGAGTGAGCAGGTATAAATTTAAATTCGGTGCAAAATTGGATTAGGGACGAAAAAAATTTTTGAGTGAAGAATTTTTGTGAGAGTAAGCAGCATTCTGAACTAGTTTAAATATAAAATCAATTTCGTTCTTTAGAGATGAAATGGAGGAACAGACATTAAAAGCGCGATTAAAGTATGCATTGAAGCTTTTTTAGATGAGATAGGATGAAAAGAATTAGCAAGAATACAAGTGTTAGTGAAGGTGAATTTATGATAGATAGAAGTTTGGAAACCGAAAGGATAACAAGAAACTTGAACATCCAAAAATGGTAAAGAAAGATTAGATTCGTGCTCAACAGTAATATTAATGGAAGAGTAACAAGAAAGATCAATCATGCTTAAAACATTGATTATGAAACACTTTTCAACTTCAATGCAATTTTATTTAAAAAAGTCTAAAATGCAATACATTCCTCGGTAATATTTTAAAATTTATCACAATACTACATTGATTTATTATATTTGAAAACTTAAACCTTCATTGAAAAAAATGAACTTCATTCAAATGACGGCATTGAAATATAAATTGCCTGGTTTAAATATCTCTAAAATGCGATACATTCCACGGTAATATTTTTAAAACTATCATAATACTACGATAATTTATTATATTTGAAAACTTCATCGAAAACAACTGAAATAAATTCAAATGACGTCATAGAAAAAATAACACGCCTGGATCTCTATAAAAGCAGGATTTCATTCATAACTTTCTCCATTTCATTCATCACAATACTATAATAATTCATTTTATTTAAAAATTAAGACCATGGAGCTACAATTCATAAACTTTATGCTTAAAACTTCATCGAAAAAAATCGTCCTTCTGTTTATAAAATCAATTAATATTTCATTCATATCAGCCATGCAGACTCCAATGGACTGAATTATTTTGTGTTAAAGAAATACAGTAATTCTAATACAACTCATTCTACATATTTTGCTGTTTACATTTTACATAGGTGAAAAATAGGCTTAGTTGTAGAAATAATCAAATTTGAATGAGAATTTAAACTCAAATATATTGTCATTGTGTTGTTTTAGTATGTAGATGTACAGAATTTAAGCAAAAATAAAGTAGTTTTAGGACGGATACAACACTCAATATGAATTAAAAAGAACTTTAAAAAATCACGATTTTGAAACAAGATGGATGCCATATATCATTTTGAAGTGGATCATGTGATCGTTTCATATCATGGTCACGTGATCGTTTCATATAAGATGTGTAATTATTATTTTAATTTTTATTTAAAAAACTACTGAATATATTTCGCTGAATTTTTTTTTATATATTTTATGGAACAATTTGACTATTACCTAAAATTTTCGAAGCAATTTGTGAATTTTAAATCCGCTTAAAAAATGTTTGAAAAATTAGGTCCCATAGGGCTCAATATATTTCATTTTTTCAACCCGGGTTCAATCCAAAACTAATTAGGTGATATTATTCATTTATATTCCCATAGGCAGACCTACAGACCGTCTGAACAACATACTAAAATTTCATTTTGATTAAGTCATTTTTACGGCAGTTATCGTGCTAACGGGCAGACAGACAGACAGACAGACAGACAGAATGAACAAAGTCATAAACACTTTTCAACTTTGTGTTAATAATTAAGGAGTGAATTTTGATGAAATCTGCATTTTTTTGCATTTTTCCCTTTTATGAGCATTTTTGGGTATTTTCAGGACATTTTTAGCATTTTTGAGGCAATATTTAGCATTTTTATAAGATTCCCCATATTTAGGGATTTTTTTTTCATTTTTAGTTTTCTATACTTTCTGTTGCAATTGGTGTTTTTGCTAATTCCCGTCTTAGCATCTTTACAAACAAATCCCCGGAGCCGCAACACTTCTTCCCGTTTTGTGGTGCAAACAGGTATTTTCACGGTATAAAAACTTATATTCCGACATTAGAAGATCTTTTACATTTGAGAACATTAGGAAACACCTAATAATTCAATGTAATTCCGATGTTATCATGGGAAAATAAATTGTCGCAGTTCAGGATAATAAAAATGTTAAGTCAGGTATTTATACACATAAATTTTTTATTGCAATTTAAATTATTTGTATTTACTCAAATCTTTCGAAATTTGTATCATGAATTAACTAAATTTATTTTTCATGTCGTTCTTTTTACTTTCCCTGCAATACATGGTAATGTATAGCGATAGTATTGGAATCATGCCGAAAATCACAACTCGAGTTTTCGACGGATCTACACGTTTCGAGACCTGTAGAATACGAAAAAACCATTTTTAGCGTGACGTCTGTGTGTGTCTGTCTGTGCAGATTTTGTATCCACTGTAACTAAAAAACTAATGGACCGAATTTCACAAAATTTGGTAGGTAAGTCACTTGTAGGCGAGTCTGGTGCTGATTAGTTTTGAGTAAGATTCGGGATAAAAGAACCCGCCTATTTTTGCGAAATGGCCCGCAAAAGCTTGTATCCACTCTAACTGAAAAACTAATGGACCGAATTTCACAAAATTCGGTAGATGAGTCATTTCTGGGTTACTCTGGTGCTGATTAGATTTTGGTACGATTCGAAAAAAATAACCCGCCTTTTTTTGCAGAATGGCCTGCAAAAATCGTCAAAATCTAAATTAAAGAACTAGGTATACTCAAATATATCCAATGAATGCTCGTTTAATACGTATTTTTTAACGACGAAAAGAATAAGACCAACCCCATTACACAAGGACTAGCCGTTCTCGAGATATTTTAGTTTTTCTACGCCACCTTTGAAATTAAGTCAGGTTACCGAATGAGAATGAAAATTGAATTAAAAGTGAAATAAATTTAATTAAAATAAAGAGAACGTGAATATATGTCTGCAGGGAAAGTCATGTGCTGCGCACATCAGATTTTTTACTTTCCCTGCAATACATGGTAATGTATAGGGAAAGTATTGGAATCATGCCGAAAATCGCAACTCGAGTTTTCGACGGATCTACACGTTTCGAGACCTCTAGAATACGAAAAAACCATTTTTAGCGTGACGTCTGTGTGTGTGTGTGTCTGTCTGTGCAGATTTTGTATCCACACTAACTAAAAAACTAATGGACCGAATTTCACAAAATTTAGTAGGTAAGTCACTTGTGGGCGAGTCTGGTGCTGATTAGTTTTGGGTACGATTCGGGATAAAAGAACCCGCCTATTTTTGCGAAATGGTCCGCAAAAGCTTGTATCCACTCTAACTGAAAAACTAATGGATCGAATTTCACAAAATTCGGCAGATGAGTCATCTGTGGGTCACCCTGGTGCTGATTAGATTTTGGTATCCTTCGAAAAAAAATAACCTGCCTTTTTTTGCAAAATGGCCCGCAAAAATCGTCAAAATCTAAACTAAAGAACAACGTATGCTCAAATATATCCATTAAATGCTTGTTTAAAACGTAATTTTTAGAGAAGAAAATAAAAAGACCAACCCCATTACACTAGGACCAGCCGTTCTCGAGATATTTTAGATTTTCGTATTTTACCTACGCCACCTTTGAAAATAAGTCCGGCTACTGAATGAGAACGAAAATTGAATTAAAAGTGAAATAAATTTAATTAAAATAAAGAGAACGTGGATATAAGTCTGCAGGGAAAGTCATGTGCTACCCACATCAGATTTTTACTTTCCCTGCAATACATGGTAATGTTTAGGGAAAGTATTGAAATCATGTCGAAAATCGCATGTCGAGTTTTCGACGGATCTACACGTTTCGAGACCCCTAGAATACGTAAAAACTATTTTTAGGGTGACGTCTGTGTGTGTGTGTGTGTGTCTGTCTGTCTGTCAGTGTTCCCGTGTGTCTGTGCAATGTGTGTATCCACTCTAACTCAAAAACTTATGGACCGAATTTCGTAAAATTTTATAAGTCACTTGGGTATGACCGTGGTGCTGATTAGTTTTTGGTACGATTAGTGAAAACAGAACCCGCCTTTTTTGGTGAAATGGCCCGTAAAAATTTCATGCATCCACTCTAGCTAAAATACTAATTGACCAAATTTCACAAAATTTGGTAGATAAGTTACTTGTACAATACTCTGGTACTGATTAGATTTTGGTATTAATCGGAAAAGCACAGCCTGCCTTTTTTTACGAAATGGCCCGCAAAAATGTCATTTATCTACTCTAGCTAAAATACTAATTGACAAAATTTCACAAAATTTGGTAGATAAGTTACTTGTAGGATACTCTGGTGCTGATTACATTTTGGTACTATTCGGAAAGGAACAACCTGCCTTTTCTTACGAAATGGCCCTCAAAATTTGCCAAAATCTGAAAAAAAAGCTACGTATGTTCAAATATATCTATTAAATGCTTATTTTATACGTAATTTTTGATGAGGAAAAGAATAAGAATAACTCTAGGACTAACCGTTCTCGAGATATTTGAGATTTTTCGTATTTAGGTATGCCACTTTTGGGAAAATGTCCAATTACCAAATAAAAACAAAAATTGAATTAAAAGTGCAAATTTAGTGTTATTTGGTTCAATTAAACTCAATCTAATGAATTATTAAAGAAATAAAGAACATATGATTTTGAGTCTGCAGGGAAATTCATGTGCTGCCCACATCAGATTTTTACTTTCCTTGCAATGCACGGTAATGTATAGGGAAAGTATTGGAATCATGCCGAAAATCGCAACTCGAATTTTCGACGGATCTACACGTTTCGAGACCTCTAGAATACGAAAAAACCATTATTAGCGTGACGTCTCTGTGTGTGTGTCTGTCTGTGCAGATTTTGTATCCAACCTAACTATAAAACTAATGGACCGAATTTCACAAAATTTGAAAGGTAAGTCACTTGTAGGCAAGTCTGGTGCTGATTAGTTTTGGGTACGATTTGGGATAAAAGAATCCGCCTTTTTTTTTACGAAATGGCCCGCAAAAGCTTGTACCCACTCTAACTGAAAAAGTGATGAATTTTACAAAATTCATTAGATAAGTCACTTGTGGATTACCCTGGTGCTGATTAGATTTTGGTATGATTCGGAAAAAAATAACCTGCCTTTTTATGCAAAATGGCCCGCAAAAGTCGTCAAAATCTAAACAAAATGAACTAGGTATACTCAAATATATCCATTAAATGCTCGTTTAATACGTAATTTTTAACGACAAAAAGAATAAGACCAACCCTATTACACTAGGACTAGCCGTTCTCGAGATATTTTAGTTTTTCGTATTTTCTCTACGCCACCTTTGAAAATAAGTCCGGTTACCGAATGAGAACGAAAATTGAATTAAAAGTGAAATAAATTTAATTAAAATAAAGAGAACGTGGATATAAGTCTGCAGGGAAAGTCATGTGCTGCCCACATCAGATTTTTTAAGTTCATAATAATGTAAAACTTTAATGGCATTTTTTGAAGGCATTTTTTCACTATTTTAAGGGCATTTTTAGTGAATTTTTAGGTCATCAAAATCCGCGCCTAATCGTTAACGATATCCAGAAGATTAAGGAGGTCACTCAAACTATGATCCCAAATGAGAAAAACATCGTCAACATAACGGCACCATAGGATAAGTTTAAAGGTAAAAAATAGCATAATCTCGTTCTCAAATTCCTGCAGCACAGCTTCAACAAAAATACCAGACAAGGGGCAACCCATAGGGGCTCCCGAAGTCTGTAAATAAACATCACCGCGGAAACCAAAATAATTGGTATCCGCCACAGTGTTTAATGCAGAGGTTATTGCGTTGATAAAAGGAATACTGCAATTTTTTTTAAAAGCCTTTTGGCAATAATATCAATGGCATTATTAATAGGAACGCTGGGAAATAACGAAACAATATCGAAGCTATGGAGGGTACAATTAGGAACAAATTTTGTATTGAACAGAGTATTAATGAACTGTTCGGAGAAAATAATAATATAGTAATGATTATTAAAAAATGGTTTAAAGAAAGTTTAAAGAAGGAAGTTGCTAAGTCTTTTCCCCAAAATAGGTCGGACCATTGCATTCAGAAACTATAGGTCGCATAGGGTGGTTGACTTTATGTAATTTAATTTGACTAAATAGTTGAGGAAGTTGGTGGGAAATGTGGAATATAGCAGATTTAATGTTGGGAGGAAGATCAGCAAAATTTTTAAGTTTGGAGATTCTAGAAATGATAGTCGTAATCGAGAATTTTTTAACTCGATTGCAGTCCATATCGGTAATCGTAGAAATAGAAAACAAAATCTCCCTTCAACCGGCTGAGTCATCCCAGTGATTGCACTTAACGGTTTATGCCCAGTCCACATAAATTCCAAATATTCTAATTCAGTTTTAGAAATTAAAAAATTGTCATATTTTCTATGAATTTAGTTTATTTATTTATTTTTTTTTTCAAAGCAACCATTTTAGGAATTTATAATGTTATTTTGAAACTAAAACTGGCAAATAAATCTGCAAATAAGAACTTCATTAGACATTGTATACACCGTTTTAAAGTCAATAAAAAAAATAGCCTTCTTTGTGCTAAGACGAATGAGACAGGATATAGTACCAACAAAGGCATAAACGTGCAAGTCCTAAAAACAGTCCAAGTGAATGTTTATAAGTTTATTGGTAATGGTAAATCTTGACTTCAAAGGCAAAAACAGCTTTCTTCGTTAAGATAAATGAGACAGGACATTAGTATTCAGCACCAAAGACAAGAAAACGCGAGTCCTGACAACAGTTCCGGTGAATGTTTTGACGAGTGTATAAACATTTAGTGAATGTTTATACACTTGTCAAAAGTGAAATTACAGCATCATGAAGAAATGAACGTAGCCATGTGCAAATCATAGTACCGGTAGAAGAGACAGTCATATGAATAAGTTTTCATATGTATCGAGTCACGTGACACCCCAGTTTCGGCTGATAAAGACCAGCAGACGGCTCGCCCCGTAAATGCCTATCAGCGACGATTTGCAGCAGCCGAACTTTCGAAAAAGCAAAGAAGCGATGCCTCAAAGACATCAGGGAGCTGTACAAGACCATGTCCTGGAGCTGCGTGACGTGAGTTTGTCGATGAGTGCAATTGCCAAGCGTGTTACACGCATGCGGGCAATTGCCAAGAGTGTTACACGCATGCGGGCAATTGCCAAGAGTGTTACACGCATGCGGACAATTGCCGATGCGTGTGTGCAATTGCCCGCATGCGTGCAGGTATGAAATTTGGATTACCAATAATATAAAAAAATTTCATGTGAATGTTAATGATGAAATTAATTAATTTTTATATGTGACCAACCTAAATTGATAAGTTGAACACTTTTATAAAGCTAAACTACTATAAACTGCAGAATGCGTTTTGTCAAATGGTATGCAAGTGGATAGGTATTTCTGCCATAGTTGGGTATATCTTTGCTTTCATCCTTGGCAAGAAACATGAAGTACAGAGATAGTAAAAACAGAGAAAAGTGAGTCAAATCTTTGTAAAAGTGAATGAAAATTCTGCAAAAGGTGAGAAAAAATACTTTTTGCATAAAAACGTATTTAATTTTGTACATTTATCGAATAACTCAGCCAATGGCAAAGCATCAGGAGAGACAAGGTAGACAGTGTCTACCGTAAAAGTTTAAGATCAAGTAACTTCTATTACTTTCCCTATATATACATATAATAAGGCAAGTATTGTGACGGGGTCGAAAATTCGAATTCGAGTTTTCGACGGGAAAGCACGTTTTCAGTATCCCAGAACACGAATCAAGCGTTTTTTGCTCTTAAAAATTTGTTCTTAAAATTTTAAACGGTTAGAAATTCTTTACATCCCTATTTTTTTTCTGATCAGATTTGATGCATTTTCCTCTAGTTGGACAACCTTGGATTTGTATACAAGGGATTTGTATCAGGGCTTGTAAAACACCTTGGATTTGTATCAGGTCTTGTAAAACACCAAAATCATCAGGCTGATTTGACAGTTCCATCCCACATCTGGCCCAACATAATTTAGTTTCTGACACTTTATCCCATTATATTTTGCCAAGCATAGATGCTTAAAAGAGGAAATACTTGTAAAGTTTTTAATATCGATAAAGGCTTTGCAAGTATATTTATATTTACGTAAAAGGTATATAATATGTTTTGATATGATTATAAGTAATTCTAATTAATTTATCAAGCTTTAAAAAATGCTTCTTCCTTTAGCATACATGCTTGACAAAAACCATGGGAAAAATTCCGTAAATTAAAAAGCTAGAACCTTAATACTTTTTTTCATAGGTTAACCTAAGAAAACTATAACACATGAGGCAAAATACTTTTGACTAGAAATTTAGTAAAACTTATACATTTTTCATAGAAATAATTTTAATCCTGTGAATCTATAGTCTGTTTCTTTTAAATCGGCAGCTCAAGGTCACTCTTCCCAACCTGATTCGTAACCATAGCAGAATTAGCCTCAAATGAGTACATACTTTTTTCACTCCCTTTGAAGCTATTGAAGAAAATCCACCTCAAGCAATCCTAAACTAATGCAGAAAATGAATATCTGCCTCCTGATTTTGGCGAACAGTGGAAAGGGGGAGATGGATTTTTATGACCTTGGGCAAGCAATTCTAAGGAAACAGACTATAGCCAACATAACTAGAGCAGTAGACAGAGAAAACTGGATTGAGTTTGATTAAGTGTCATAGAGCGAGGGCATTGAAATACACTATACAGAACTAGTAGCGTAGTGCCCACTGAGGCTCAAAAGCTTAGCCTCCCCTGTTTAAAATATGAATTAAAGACACTTTTATTTATTATATTTTTTAATATAACTTTGTGAATATATATGTATGTTTTTAGAAAACTATTACTTTTTAGAAAACTATTACACTTTACTTACTTACCGGCCGTCCAAATAGGTGCTCTTAGTCCCCTGGACGAGTCGGACGGTCTGGGTCTTCTACTTTACTTACTTAAAATGAGACGTTTCAAAATATTTTCCTCATTAAAACACATATCTAGAAGCTGAAATCATCTAGCTTTTACGATTCATTGAAAGAAGCATGAAATTATCCCCACCCACTTGTTAAACTCCGTCCTGGCTGATAAGCTAGAACTATAAGCTAGCTTACAGGAA
This sequence comes from Amaurobius ferox, assembly GCA_951213105.1. Taxonomy (NCBI): domain Eukaryota; kingdom Metazoa; phylum Arthropoda; class Arachnida; order Araneae; family Amaurobiidae; genus Amaurobius; species Amaurobius ferox. The sequence continues at coordinate 38,406,880 of OX578148.1, forward strand.
GGTATGGCTATTTTCCCTCCTATTTTCAACTCTTTATAAACAATGTAATGACAGACAATGATTGGATATGGGGCGTGACTTTTCATGAATGGAAATTTCTTGGGCAAGACGAATTGATCCGCCATTTTGGGTCAAACATGGCTCTATTAATTAATCTTTACAAAAAAAAGTCATATATAATACTAAAAAATATGAATCATTTTCCACGAATAACACGACATTCGTCCAAATTTAAACAATATTAAGACAAGCAAACACACTAATAATGACTACCATTAAACTTAAGTAGTTTGTGAAGTAGACTTAATCAGAGCAACAATATGGTGAAGCGTCTGTTTGCGTATTTGTGAGTTTTAGAAAGAAGAAATCTGATTTCCCTTTAAAAATCATGTTTCAGGAGAATCTCAATTAAACAAAAACCATTGATAATTTCCTAGCGGATTTTTAGCATATTGTGGTTAAGATATTTTTAAGTTTTTATTTTTAAAGTATAGTATTTGTAAATAATTAATATACAAAATTGTTAAAGTACATTGTTGACTACAGTGTTTTCACCCATTTTCAGTGCACTCCTTTGAATTGCTTTATATAGTTAGTTCTAGCTGTTTATATTTACAAAATTGATATATTTTTCTATGGTGGGGAGGGTAAATTCAAGCCCATGGTGTACACCGACAGGCCTAATGCTCGCCTTTGTTATAGTATTGTCCAAGGGGGAGTGTGACCCCCCCACCCTTACATCCCCTATGGGTGACTATGACTTCATATTTAATAGAATGATTGCAAAAGTTCATCTAATTTAGAAATAAGAAAACATTTAAAATGTTATATCTTGTAATTCATCTTACATAGGTAACATTTTAAAGTCTTGTGCATTTCATCCACAATTTGCATGTTTATTTAAAATTATTTTATTTTATTCACCAATAAATAAAACTTCTTGTAATAAAAGTTATGAAATGCGAATTTCAATATAAATTTTACCTGTAATACCAAATTTTCAGCCTCCCCCCCCCAGTCGAAAAATCTCATGTTACGCTACTGTACAGAACCTATTTCTACCCTAGACCTATATAAAATTTCAGTGCTTAAAAAAATTTGAGATAGCATGTTGGAAAGGTCTATGGTAGCCTAGAATATTTCCCAAACTCACATGTTTGTATTTTCAGAAGCAAGAATTCTACATCTTTTTGAATTTTAGAAAAATGTAGCAAATTTACAATTTTCTTCTTAGTCAGACAGCATATCCACATAAAAAATGCATCTGAGTTTAACAAAATTTTCAGAGATGTTCTTAAATAAGGTGAGACAGGTCCCCTGAAAAATTTGAATTTCTAGGTTCAAAGCCTTCACTTATTTTAAGCTAAAAATCTTATAAAACTCATATATTTTTTATACAAAAATATAATCATTGCATTGCAATGTGGAAATAATTTTTTTAATCTGTGTTCTCTTGTTGCCATATTGGTATGCATTTTTATGTTATATATAATATTATGAAATGGCCAATAAAAACACCAAGTTAGGAAGATGTCTAGTTACTTTAATATAGCCCCTTAAGTAAAGATAATTTAATAACTAAACCTTGGAGAAAAAATTGGCGACTTCTTAAAATGTCACCAAATAAGGGAAAATGACTCTAAATTAATGAACATGATGCCAAATTGAAATAAATTTAAAATCAAAACATAGCAGGATTTCTGACTTTTAGTATAATTGAGAAGATCTTTAATGCCTCATATATTCCTGTAATTAGGCAAAAGTTTGATGAATTGCACCACCATATCTACTGTTCACCATAGACCTGCATTCATAGCCGCCATCTTTAATGCAAATAAAGACAGACCTCTGATTGGTTCAGGAGTTGGTCCACATGCACAAAAAATTCCAAACCCTTGGGGGCAAGTTTTCTTCTCATTAAAATGTATGGCATTGCTGGAAGGAATTACTACATGTAATAAAACCTTAACTTGAATGTATGAACTATTTATAGTTATAGTTTCAGTTTACTAATGACCTACTCTGTTCTTAAATTGGACTATTTACAGTGATATAATCTTGACAGAGATTTTATTTGGTGTTTTGTCAAATAATAAATAACTGATTTCTTTCTGACTTTCTTGAAAATGAGAAAACATTTGCTTTTGCATTGTCAAAGTACAGCAGCAGACTGGGACAAGTGAATAAGCAAGGTGATTTTGAAATTTATTCGAATCCAGTATTTCTATTTATAAGAGTTATATGATAGAAATTTAAAAATATTGCCTATCAATGGCCCTCAGCTAGTCCAACCCATGACTGCATTTAATGGTTTTATAATCAATCTGTCCATGCATAAAGGATAAACTTAAAGTATCAAATATAAAGAAAGGGGAAATTAGCCAAATAAATTCTGTACTATTTCTGATAAAATTAAATTTTTTTCAGCCATGAAGGCCTGGAAATCTTATATAATAATAGACATTTGTATGTGTCTTTTGAGTTGTATGCAGTGGAACATCGAGGCTAGACAGCTGTAAAATTCGATACTAGGGTTGCTGAGCTTACTCTTTAAAGATATTTTTTAAAATTCAAATTAATCAATTCGCTAATAAAATTAGTTTATTAATAAAATTTTAAATACAAATTAGTTAATTTATTAATATTTACATTCAAAAATTGCCCAAAATTTTGTTATTTTCAAACTAGAATTATCAACTCTGAGAATGTATCAGAATTGTAGTGAGCTAGAAGGGGTGGATCTTAAAATTCACCAAACATTCCATTATTATATCATTATAATTATTGCGCTTAAAAGTTTCTTAGATTTGACAAAAACTTGTACAGATAGCATTTAATTTTACTTCTCTTGGAAAAAGAACTTTTTTTTATGATTGCAAGTATTTTAATTTACTATAAAAAGGGTAGTGTGGATTTTAAAAAAGTGAAGGAATTATTGAAGTGAAGCAATTATTTAAGGCATACTATGCAGTCGATGCACCAGCACAGGGAGCTAAAGATGTATTACACACCTGCAAAGTGTTTTTCCGGCTGCCCACCTTGCCTATGTCTTCGGATGAGCCGGATGGTCTGGGCTTTCGACACCTGTAAAGTAGCCAAAGATATGGTTAGGTTTTCATTTATGGAATATTATGCTTGCGCTCTATGCAACTATGTAATCAACATCTATTGTAAATTTAGAACATTTTAGAAAGCAACCAAACTGGTCGTCGAAGGCAGCTAGTATATTATAAGGAAAACAGATATTACTATGCATCTGCCTTTCATGCTTGGTAATAAATTTTGGCATAATATCAGCAATTTGGCAACTTTGGGGAAATGTTACTAAATTAGCGATAATTCGATATATATGTAAATTAAATTTAATTTTAGATAATCCCTATAATTTTTAATCTAATATACGCCATCATATGATGGGATTAAATTCTAGTTTTAATATAAATTTTATCATCCTATAACAAAGTACACAACAGAAAATAAAAAAAGTGTTTCTGTTTCGCTGCAATGACTACTTATAACTACAGAATGAATCCATATATTTATATATTTTTTTGACTGGTTTGTTAAACTTAATTGTGAGCTGATTTATAGCTAAAAATGTTTTTAAATTTGTACCACAGTAATATATAAAAGTGAAAATTCAAAAACACTTTTAGACAATCTAATCTAAATATCTCTTTTAATTCAAAATTGATCTTAATATAACTTTTTCGTGCCCTAGGAATATTTTTAATTTAAGTTTATTCTGTTACATTTGCATAGAGAATAAAATAAATTAAAATGATCAATGAACCTAGATATTTTTCATTGATTTGGTTAAGCTTAATTAGAATTCGTTTTATGGCCAAAATATTTCAGATTTTATTTCAGTGTTATCTTGGGCAACACCAGGTATTTCTGCTGATGTTAATATATAAAAGATGTTATTATCATTACCCCAGAATCCCCTCTCTACAACTCCCCAAATTTTCTGTTCAATAGCCTTCAAAATTACTTTTCGCATCTAGTCTGTAACAAATCAATAATATGAACGATTGCATCCTATCTCTACAAAGATACATAATGATAATTTTCTAGAATAGTGATGAGATTGCACCAAGCCTCATTATGATGTTCACAGTATTACAGACTGTTTAAATGTAATACATGACTATGACACAATGTAAAATAAATGTTATATTTAAAAACAGTAAATTTGAAGAAATAAACAAACATTTTGTACAGAAAATACATTAAACAAATGCAAACAAAAGTTCAGATCTAATGATTTTTCTAGTAATGAGCATACTAGAAATGGAAATAACATTAAACTCCAATTCACGAACCTCCAGGACCAAATCTATATAGCTTTACCTCAATGTAACAATTTCCTAATGAAAATTAATAAATTGTCAATCCCTTCCAATTTGCTAAAGTTATGCTTTACAATATTCTTATAATTTACATAAAGAAATTAGGTTTGCCACCAATTTAATCAGTAAAATTAACTGTCCTTACTTTTCCATGCTTTTATGGATTCTTCAAAATAAACAAAGATCACAATTTGGTTAAAATGATTGAAAAATAATATAACTGATTAAAACTGGGTTTACTTTTTCAGAAAATTAACATATTTCGAACTTAAATTTTTTTTAACCATGAAACACTTGTTACAAGATTCATGCAAAGTTTATATTCAAACATCACGGCAAATAAAATTTTGTGTGAAAAAAAACCTCTTTCGCCTAGAATTCAAATCAAACTACATGATGAAATTTTGAAAACTGCAAGAAAGTATGAAAAAAAAAAGACATCCAAGAAGGATGCAAGAAAATACATATTAATTTAAATTTTGAGATGTCTTTTTTATTACAAACTTTTTAGAACTTATTAAAAAGATCCTCTAATTTGATAATGAGTTTTAATTATTATGTATTTATTTCAAAATTTAGCATTTTCTAGGTTGAAAGGCAGAGGAATGCATACGAATGTTGGTGCCTCTACTTTTTATAGGTACAACCTTAACAGAAATAAATATTAATATATAGCTAGCTACCTATGTGGTATATAATATATATATATATTAATCTAAACTAAAAAATACAATTCTTTCAAAATATTCTTTTTAAATGTTATAATCTTTGAAATACAGAAATAAAACCTTGAAATGATAAATATTTATAATAGATCTATCAAATAAGAGTAAATTATATAAAGAATTAAAAACAAAACACAGAATAATAAATGAAATTTAACATAGTAAACAATGCTAAAATTGTAAAAAGCAAGAACCCATTACCAACATGACTGAAAACACTAAAATATATATAATTTTAAACACGCAAATGAAATTCTAGATAAAATATTTGGGTAAAAGCATCTTTACTTTCAATCAAACAAAAAGCTTTTTTAAAATAAAAATTAATTTGACAGTATTCTGAATATAAAATCGTGCTGTTACATAGTACATTTGGCACTTTTGCTTGACACCAACAATTGCACTAATAGACCAAATGTCCTTGTATATTGCAGTGTTCTCTCCAGAAAATTAGCCAGATGGGGAAAACGTGTCACGAGAAAAAACCCAATAAAACATACAATCGCTAGACAGAGAGCACAGCATCTGCATTTATTGAAATTCAATTAAGTAACATTAATATTTTATATGTTAATTCTTCTCTTCTTGATGCCCAATTGTCTGCAGTTTTTTCATAATCGAAGATGGTTAGATGCAGTCCTTCGAGTGAAAATCAGCATCAGATAATTTAGAGTGTTATGACAATACATTGCACTCTAGGATACTAGCTCACGACAGAGCAGAGTCAAAATACACTGATCACAGAAAACGGGGCTCTTTGCATAGCTTTTGAAAAAAAAATTGAATAAAATAAACTTTAAACTCAATTATTTTATTTTTTCATATAACCTTAACTGAATACTTAAGTAATCATGCACATAAATATCATAGTTTACGGGTTATATTTTCTTTTAAAGATGAAGATCATAAAAAATTTACTTACTCTAATTAAGTATTTACAGGGAAAAAATCAAAAATTTTGGAATTTTAATCAACACAGTAATTAAGGAAAACAAAGATTAGTAGAACATATACAGTAGTAAAGACTATTTACAATAAAATGCAACAGTATTTAAAAGTAAGATTTTTTATAATAATCTTTAAATCAGGGATACAAACAAAGTTAACATTGCTAAGACAATACATTGCACAAAACTATCATTTAATGACTCTTTGAAAAATATTCATCACTATCATCTGAATAACTCAAAGCCTCTTTGACAATACGAATGATTTCATTTTGAAATAAAAAATGATTTTTTTAGCCTTTGCAAATCCCTAATTTCTTCTCTAAACACTCCATAAAATATATCTCTATATGCAGCAAAAAGTACAAAACAATTGAATACCAAAATTACAGAAATACCATCTCTCTAAAAAATAAAAGTATTCAGGAGTGCCAGTCACACGAGCATGTCTATACCACATGCAACATTTAAAGAGTCAGCTTAGTTTGTTTACATTCCTCACAATTCAGGCTCCCATGTCGAACCAAAATATCAAAAATACAAAATACTTGAACAAACCAAAGATCAACATTCTAGGCTTATGATAAATTTAACTGTAGTGCACACAGGGCTCCAAAAAGTGACCTTAAGAAATACTAAATTAACGAATATTATTTAAAACTCAAATATGAGATACCTATCCTGAGATGCAATTCATACGATGACTTCTCTATGAGTCACCTGGCTGAGAGTAGCATGTTAAACGTGTTTTAACTTGCTTTCAAACAAAAAAACCTTTTTCGCACTCACCAGCAGGTATATAGCCAGTCTAATAGCAGCTAGTTTTACTAAATTTGGAGAAGAAATCTTTGGGCTCGAATGTTTTTAAAAATTTTAGCATTATTTGTTTTGAATCTACATTTTTGTATGACTGCCTTTTAAACAATTTTGATGCAAGTGCTTTTTCTAGATTACTATATTCATTGTTTAAGATTCCAGGCCCAGACCAAGGAATTCACTTAAAGGTTAAGAACACTTTTATCCCCAGTCAGATTATTTAAGACTTGTTTAAGAAGTAAGATTGTTTAAGAGATCCAGAAGATTTCAATATTCATAATGTTAAAATATCACAAAAGACACAATAAATTATTTGAGTATCATGAGATACAAATTGTAGCTGAGCTGTAAATAAAAATTAACTGGGTGGTACACCCTTTATGAAAGGCCTAGAGAGAACACTGCATTGTGTGTGATTACATTAGTATGTCACAACTTCTTTTATACACATTTATTCATTGTTGGAATTAAGCAAAAATGGGAGTTACACAACACAATAGTATCTGAATGATACTGATATAAGTGAAACATTAAAAGAAACCCTAGAAAAACATTTTGCAAGTAATTAAATATCTCATATATGAATTTCTCAGTATTCATATACAATATACACTATTTCAGTCTAAGCATTTGAAGCAGAACATGTTAAAAAAAGTCAAATAGGCTTGTAGAGCAGAGTTGTGACATATTTCTTCTTATAGCGATGTGTAGCACTCAGAACAACAACACCATCTTTAATAGATAAAGCATACAGGTGGTTCAACATCACATGGTTTGGCTCCGGAAGCAAATTTGGCTCACATGATAAAGGGACATCTTTATTTAATATGACCTGCAATAAATGGGGAGGCAAAATAGGGGGTCCCACAGTTTTTTCATTAGGTTTGTGTTGAGGGACTTCTTGAGAATATGAACCAGGAGGAGAACCAGTATAGGTAGAGCCAATACTGTCAGCAGCTAGGGCTTCAAAAACCAAGAAATCTGACTTTTTTACAGATATTACGTTATTTTTTGTACCGACGTCATTGTCTACAGTAGGTTCACCAGGATTGTGATGCCACTGGCCGTCAACTTTAAACTTATATTGATGATCACCTTCAGGTATTTCTAGGATAAGAGCAAAATCCCCATGGCTTTGCACCATAGGTATAGGCTTCCAATCAGAAAAGGACCCACTTATGAATACCTCTTTACCACCTCCTCCCCATTTAAATACCGTTGGGAGGCATTTCTCGTAGGTATCAGATGTAGCTGATAATTTCATTTCATCAGATTTATCGCGAGATAAATTGGAGAAATCATCATAATCTTCCAAAGATCCTTGACACAAAAATTTATCTTTTCGAGTCCCAGCACTGAATTCAACTTTTCCCTCTTTACATGAAGCAGGTGGGCCTTCGTTGTCAGAAGAATAAGCACGATCGCGTTTGTTAGAACTTGTATTACCCATCGTATATATGTATATACACTTTAAAAGTTAACGATCATTTTCATATATAATAAGAATTTCAAATATGAGCATCGCAATAACATACAAACAACAGTAGCTCCTCACAATGTTATTTACAATTTGATCTTCATAATATAAGGGTATATCCGGAACGAATTTTAAACTAAATTCATAAAATGAAATCACATATCCACCGCTATTGAAAGTAGCATAAATCTAAGGCAGGGATTCAGGTGTAACGCCGCAGCGCAAATAGCTGACTTACATCCGGCGCGAGCGCAAATCGCATTCAGTTGTAACGCTCCAAGCAAAGTCCAGCCGCAAATCCTTGCTACAGGGCGTGTGGTCATAATGCGGGCCGGATTGACACGCTTGACAATTTGGCGAAAATTGCTCTGCAGACACTGGCAAGGCTATCTTCATAGAGTTTCGTCCAGAACAGAGCACCAGGCGCGAAGCGCCTTTAATCTCCAATCTCTAGGTGTGGTTCTTATCTTCATACTGTGACATTATTTCATTGGTCCATAGTTGGAGGTTCGAGGTTTTTGATTTACTGTTTTTATTATTTGTCCTAGCTCCTAGTGTGGCAGTTTGTTTCACATTAAGAGTTTAAGCAGTTTGGGGGGTTGATGCAGATCTGAGGGTAACCTAGCATTTTAGCAGTTTAGGATTTTAAACATTTTGTAGAAAACCAAAGATCGCGAGTTTTCGTTAATATCAACTGATTAAGGTGGGACGTTCCTAGTACCGAATATCAAAGTTAAGTACCGAGCGGGGTCTCTTACGAGATTTAGCTTTGCGATGATCATAGTCATGCAGATTAAATAATAGTTCATTTGGGACAGATGGCAGATTTTTGTAGAATTTAAGCGCTAGCTTTTTGATTTGGGCTCTAACAGTTTTTATTTTGAAGTCTTTCCTAATTACCGAGTTTCTCAAGTATCTAGGGGCTTTCCTTATAATCCTTAGGGTTTTGTTTTGTCTTGTCTCTAATAAGTCTATGGTAGTTTTACAGGCATATCCCCATACGGGTAAGGCTATCTAAAACAAGGCTCGGACATCTAGGAATCATGGGATACGTGACGTCAGCCGCGGGGGAATCTGCAATCACTCCGCGTGTACGAAAGTGTATTGAAGTTTCAGGAGTGACTTTCAAAAATTCATATTTTTAAATAAAAAAAAATAATTTAAATACGTGCCCACTAGGATTATAGTGTCTACTGAAAACAGGACTTCATAAATGGTGAGTTATTTTTTATTTTGTCTTATTTTATGCATGAAATTTTAACATTTTTGTAACACATAGCATGTGTAGCGCCGAATGTTGCTATATCTGTACGAATAGTCTTATATCTTGAGAAAAGTACTCTTAATTCATGTTTAATATTGCCTGAATGACTTGTTATTCATCACTGAACCTTGCATTTTAAGCATAATTTTATTACAGACTTTTGTGAAGTAAATATTTGCCTTTTTTGTTGAGATCGTGAATCGTACATTTTTTAAACGTTAGAAAACAAAATCAGTTACAAATTACTCCTTACACCATGATATGTTATTTTAAGTTAATCTAAAGTATCAATGAATCAAATTGCAGCCTTGCTCAATCATAGAATTATCGAAATAGCCATAATAAATCATAGAATTATCGAAATAGCCTTGATAAATCATAGAACATAGAAACTGTATTACAAATGCAATATGCCTTTGTATAATTGTTTCGTACCGTTGCACATAGACTACCATTCCCGAAAAAATTATTAAATATATGCAGTAAGTTTCATTTCAACACATGCTGTGTAAATAAAGTTTATTCAAGCTTATTTAGATGTTTTGATTTTACTTGGGGGGGGGGGAATCTCAGAGTATGTGTAAAAAGTTTATTGAAGCTTATTTAGATGTTTTGATTTTACTTGTGGGGGGAGGGGGAATCCCAGAGTATGTGTAAATGAAGCTTATTTAGATGTTTTGATGTTACCTGGGGGGGGGGGCGGAATCCCAGATATGCTCGTCCAAAGGAAAATGCAGTGAAACTCGATATGTTTGTAAAACTTGAGTACCGTTGCACATAGGTAAATGCTTTACAGTACACCGTTCCCGAAAAAATTATTAAATATATACAGTAAGTTTCATTTCAACACATGCTGTGTAAATAAAGTTTATTCAAGCTTATTTAGATGTTTTGATTTTACTTGGGAGGGGGGATCTCAGAGTATGTGTAAATAAAGTTGATTGAAGCTTATTTAGATGTTTTGATGTTACTTGGGGGGGGGGAATCCCAGACTAAGTGGAGTATGCTCTTCCAAAGGAAAGTGCAGCGAAACTCGATATATTTATAAAACTTGTGTATCATTGCACGTAGGTAAATCCTGAAAAAAATCTTAAATATGTGTAGTAAGTTTCAAAGTTATTAAATATGTGTAGTAATCAATGTGTCACTTAGATTTAACTGATTAAATAGTTTTTGTATCTAATGAAAATGTCCTAATTCGTAGAGTAAAAATGTTTTTCAGAACTCAATTGGGGGGGGGGGGGGGGGTGAATGCAAATGTCAATTTTTTTTTTGGATTTAATATAAATGCTTTTACTGTAAAATCAGTAGTATTTATTTATAATCCATACTTTATGTACATCATTTAATATATATCAGGTTGGTATTCAGTAGATATAAATGGGGAGGGGGGGACTTTTGTTTGAGTGTGATATATGATATGCAGGTACTTTTCAGACAAAATATTGATCTAGCTTTTGCGGCAGATACATTTTATTTTTATGTAACTTTGTTAACTCCAACTACTTGGATTTATAAATTTGTTGTAAAAAAGTTTTTATATGCTCATAAAAAGCTCTTCTTTTTTGTATTTTATTTACTTGCTTCAAGAAAAGCTTAATAACTTCACATTTCAACAAGAATAATAAATAATTTTACATTTCAACACAATATTAATAGTGTTGAAGACCCAGACCGTCCGACTCGTCAACAAGGACATGAGCATCTATTTGGACGGCCGGAATATTAATAGTGTGTACTAATTAAAACATACACACATACATGGTACTTAGATACTCAGAAAATTTGAGTTAATTTTGAATATACTTTTTTCAGACAAAATACAAAACTAGCTATTTATTGCTACATATACAGTATGATACATTTTAATATAAATTTGATGTCACTTAATTAGGTTTGTAAGATAAAATGTTTGACAAATAAATGTCAGCGTTATGGCCATGTGATTTTTGTACTTCGTAAAAAGGAGATTTCAATAAAAGACTTGTGGCTAATTTGTTTTTTGTTGTCTTTATTTTTTAAGTATTAATTTTTTTGACATGTTTCCATACTATTTTATTACTGATTTACTTTTTTAGATATTTAAAAAAATTAATTTTTTCTTCCGGGAGGGCTTTTAACTTTAAAACTCGCTTCATGGCTGTGCCACTGGTTGCAGCCTAATCTCAATCAAGAAATTTGAAGCCAGCTGCCAGGTAAAACTGAATTTGATGGTTTACATAGAGTTTTGTGAAATAATAGCACATAGTTTTTGTTTCCATTACAGTTATAGGCTATTCCATGCTAATGTGTGTATCATGGGGTAAAAGTAGGAATTAAAATTTCATATTATAAAAAAGCCAATATCGTATGAGACAGTAATTCAGGTGGCGCTTTGATAAGATATGTAGCCCTGCATAGTATGCATTTATATAGCGAAAAGCCTAAAATATGTATTTAAACTGTCAATTTTGTAAAAATAAATTATTAGCGCAATGCAAACTAGAACTGAGACAGTAAAGAATATTCTTATGTGTTCAGAATTATTTTACCTTTCAATTTATTTTTATCTCCATATATTCTGCACTCTATCCTACAACTATGAAATTATACTCATAATTAGGGAACATTTAATTTAGAAATAATCAAAAATACATATACTAAATACTGCACCTTTCTTTTGTGTCAACTAACAATAGCAGCTACTTTACTAACATTAGTGACACCTAGATATAATTCTCAAAGCATTATGGTATTTTCAAACATTTCATCCATGACAGTTTTATCTCCTTCTTTCTAGCTCTATGGTGTGTACACAAAACAGATCCATGGAGGATAGTATTTGCAATGGGAGCATGGCTTTTACTTTGGGAATGCCCTTTACAGGCAATTTTATGAGTATGAACATGGTCGTTGCAACCTGAGCTTAATCTTTAAGACATTTGAAACAGTCTGGGTGATAGTATTGAAATTGTCGGTTCCCATAGTCATTCCCCGACTCATGACCGCCCATAGGGGAGGACAGATGGGACACTTGCCTCCCTGGAGGTTCAAGGCTATGAATGCGTATTTCCATAAAGCGGTTCGGAGTGACAAGCTTGGCAATTCGGCGAAATTTGAGGTAAAGAAATTTTCTCGCCAAGAGTGCCGTAAACATCTCTGTTGTGATCTGCGACTGCGCGAAATGGATTCGTATTTACACGCTTATGTCAATATGAATTATTAAAATTCTTATTTGCCCTAGCGTATATCCCAAAGCCATCTCTCAGTCAGTCAGGCATTAAAATTCCTTACAAAGCGTTGTCAACATTCCAATATTCACTCCAAGTCATTATTTAGATTCTGCAATCGCGTGTATCATAATGTCATGTGCTTGTAATTATAGAATTTCACACTGTTCTTTTAATAAAGTGGTTTGAAACGTCACACTTAGAATAAATGATGACATTTATAATAGCATGCATCTGGTTATTTTAGAAAATTAAACCAGCAATTTTTTTTATTGCAGTGAAATAAAATTTTTTGTGCAAGTAGTAAACCACTAAAATCGTCCCTAATAAAATGTAAATTAACAAAATATACTTATTTTGATGGAAATCTTGTTGTTTACATAATTTCATTATAAATTGGAACAATTGTATTTGTCCTATAAAATAAACATTCAATGTGTTGTCATGGATTATTTATTTACTAACAGAATTTATATTTTATAATAATGAAGTTTACATATGTTACAGTTAGTGTGTGATTCTTTAATAAACCTCTAATTACACAAGATATTTATAAAAGATATATATCTCTTATTTGCATATGTAGATAAGAAATGTATGTAGTAAGTATGTAGATAAGTATGTAGATATCCTCATAATCACTATAATTTTGTATTGTATATCTCAACTTGTAATACAATGTAGGAGTAAGTAAGCATAATTTATAAAAAATGTTACCAATAAATTTATTTTTAATAAAATCTGTTATTGAGTCAAAACTTTAAATTTTTAGATGTAAATTATAAATGTTGACTTTCTATCTTATTAAATTCGTAATAACTAGTGACATAGTGTAAACTTGAAGAAATAATTCAATATTTATGCATGTGCTTTACACTTGTCATTCAGATTCAATCTTGAAAACTGTTGTTTTTTGTGCATTATAAATATTACTTTTATCCGTATAAGTCCACAAATTTAAAACTTAGATATGATAACTTAAAATAGGTATTTCTCAGAAAATAAACTTTTGCAATAACTTGTTTAGCATATGGGAGAAATTATCATATTAGCCATATCCATCCTTATGTATGGAAGTTCCTAGCAATGCAAATGTGAAATAAGTGTTTACTTAATCATACTTGAACCAGGTTTTTGATAGGTTTTGGTATGGAATGGTTAATGCAGATAACTATGTTATGGAAAGTGTCATAGAGAAGTAATAAAATCTCAATACGGAGTTTGTGATGTACAGTTATACTGTTGCTTACTTGTAAAACTGTGGAACAAGTTCAATGATATTGATAGCAAGACTGAGTATTTTAGAAAATTTATTTTCACTCATTTGTATCCACATTCAAAGCCTATACCACAAAATTAAAATTTAGTGCTTTAATAATTTTGTATCATAATGTATGTGTAGAGTCTGCAAAAAATATCACTGATATTTAATATAGTAAAACTTCGATTTTGTTGGCGTCAAAGCACAAGCTTTGTAAAATGTCTCTTTTCTAAGCATTATGTTTCCATTTATAAGGCTGCATGTGCATTGTTAATAGAAGTTGCAATATTGCATTTGTTAAATCCACTCATTTAACCATATTTAATGTATTTTAAATTTTATGACTTTCAGAAAATTTCAAATTATGTGGTGCAATAGTAAGAACAATCATTTTAAAATTAGTGTTATTCGATATTTTAATGTTAAGTTTCTCGAAACTGAATTAAACAGAAATATTTAATAATTTAGGCATTTTGAATATTTGACTTCAATCAAAGTCAATAGTTTCATTATATTCAATGATTCTAATAATCGTACAAATAATTTTTTGATATGAATAGCATTCATGCTTGGGGATTTATATATCTGTGACAGAAATTGGAGCGTTACAAAAAATGTAAACACTTCGGATGCGAAGTGTTTACATTTTTTGTAATGTTCCAATCTATGAACCTAGTACATAAAGATGTAAATAATTTTTCTTATTTTGTTGAAAATGAAGAAAAATTATTTACATCTTATCCAGATTATGAATATATATAAATAATTTCAATATTTTAATATCTTGAAATTTATTTTCGAAATAACTTAAAAAAGTATGTCCGAAAATTTTCCATTTTTCACGATTGTAATGCTTGCACCTTATAAACTAAACTTGCTAGCAATGAACAATAGAGCATCGGCATGAGCGTAAATAAACATCCTGTATAGTAGAAAGTGCAGAAAATTAAGAGCATTATTTTTATTATAGCAGATAATGGTAAACTGATGATGGTGGCAAATAAAAACTAAAACTAGGCCCATTAAACATCGAAATTTATCTTTATGCTGAAAATAAGTTATTTAGAATACTTGAGAAATGACATATGTTTAAAAATTTCATTTACTAAAACACACTTTAAGTGATTTTAAGTGAATGTACAATACTACTCAATTTTACTGTAGTCACTAGCTAGCATTCTGAAGATGTATAGCATTTTCTAGCAAATTCTGCAGTGTATATGCGAGCGAGAAGCGAAAAGTACATAACAAATTTTCTTAAAACTATATATTTTATTGAAAGTGAATAATTTATTTTCCAGTAAATTAAAAATATTCATAAGAGAAGATAAATTTAGATATATTCTAATTAGGGGCTAAACGATTGTAAATTTCTAAAATAGCCATTTTTAATACAGGAAATAATGGAAATTTCCATACTGTTAAGCATATGAATATTTTGTTTTGGAAACATGAGGACAAAATTTTCCGTGTGACCTCATGTGCCTATGCTCTGTAATCAAGAGTTTATATTTTTTTGAAATCCCTACAAGTGTATGTAATTGAATTTTGGATTGAGCTCATAGTTTTCAAAGTATACTGGTTATAATTTTAATATTCTAGTATTTTAACCTAGGTTTCCCAATGGATGGGAAAGGTGTAATATGTATTTAAAATGCCACGATTGTTGCAACTCAATCTATTTACTTACTCCTTGGTGAAAGATTGATGCATAAGCACGAGATGTTTTATTTGGTTTAAAAAAATTAGGAAGTTAAATGAACTTGGGAATTCTATAGATGTTTAATGATTGGTGAGTTTTGACCACAATAGATGGACATATACGTATTCAAGTACATATTTATGTGCTGCCCAGCAAGTTTATAGATTAATTTGAATATAAAATCTCATCAGATATATTGCATAAGTTTAATTTATATACCGCCAAACAAGTTAGTAAAATAATTTGGTATTTTAATGTGAAGTTCATGATAGACGTGTCCAGATGAAACCCGGGTGAAACCTAAAAGTGCTAACTAGTTATAAATTGTTAACGAGTAACTTGTAGAAATGTGAAAAGTCTGTAAATGAAACAAATGAGTCTGAAAAAGTCAAATAAACTTATTCAACTCTACAGTTTTATTTTTATTTTACAAAATGCTATTCACGTAAAACCATTTCGACTCTATTGGACTGGAGCTACTGTAGATTTTTTAGATTTTTTTATTACTTGCTTAATATGTTTTAAAAATATGTTCATTAACTGTTATACATACCACCTCAAACACATTCAATTTCAGTTCAAGAATGCTTAAAGCAAGTCAATCTGTCGAAAAACCCTGAATAGAATTTCCGATTACATAATAATACTTTTATGTTTAGTTATGTAAGGAAAGAAAAAAATTGCTAAACATATAAAAAAATATAATAAATTTAGTTTTAAATTATATCAATAACTACATACTCTGTACACTCAATGAGCGGCAGTAGAATCATCAACACAATATTTTCGTGGGGTAGCAGATATTGTGTTCCATTGCTTTACTGTATACAGTGAAGCGACTTCTGCTAAGTGATAGGACAAAAATTACCGAACTTTAAATTTTATCAATAATCAACAGAGCTAAAATAATGTCCAGTACTCTTAATGGTTATAAGTAAATATTTTAACACTTCTACAAAAAACAAAATTATCGCTTTAAGGAATTTCGTGTTCGCCTGCCACATTGCTGATGAGCAGCAATGATTGTGAAACAATGGTCCATGGATAATAAAGGATGAGTGACAGGTTGAGCATTTTCTTGCTTATCCGCTCCAATTGCAGATAACAGAATCCATGGACTAGTTTTGCACTTATTATGCACTTGTCAGCATGGAATATTAATAATGGTATCTGTAATAGGACCAAGAAAGCATGTTAAGTGTTACTTCCCAAACCTCAATGGGGACCAACAATTTCAATCCTACAAGCAGTCTGCTTTAAATGTCTTTAAGATTGAGCTCAGGTTGCAACGACCAAGTTCATACTCATAAAGTTGCCTATAAAGGGCATCCGCAAAGTAATAATCATGCTCCCATTGCAGATACCAGCATCCATGGATCTGTTTTGTATATATATTATACACACATCAGCATTGTTTTTCCCGGCCGACTAACCGGTTGCTCATGTCCTTGCTGACGAGCCGGTCGGTCTGGGTCTTCAACACATCAGCATTGAATAGTCGATAACTGCAATGTAAACAAACACTATGTGCCATTATTTTACAAGCCTCTATGGAAACCATCAAATTCAGTTTTACCTTCCAGCTGGCTTCAAATTTCTTAAAGATTGAGTTTAGGCTACAACCAGTGGCACAGCCATGGGAGAGGTTGGGTTAAAACCCCTTGAAGAAAAAAATATTATTTAAGAAAAAAAAAGAGTATTTAAATTATTATAAATAAACTATCAGTATACATATATTTGGGACTCCAGGTTAAGGGGCCAGTTCAATTGATCATTAGTAAAGTTGGATATGAAAGTTAAATTGTAGAAAATCTGATGTGGGCAACACATGACTTTCCTTATATAATGTAATGAATTTACTACTTTTACAGTAAAAAAAATAGGTTTCCCTTATAGTAGATACTAATATTCTTTCCAAGATATTGAATTTTCGACAATTAGTCGTCATTTTCATTGATATAGCGTCATTTTTATCCCTTTGGCGAGATTTTCTTTAATTTGGCAACATTTCAAAAAGTCGCCAAGTTGGCGACATTCCGCCAAATTTGTCGAAAAATCTCTCCAAACGTTATGGACGAAGAAATAAGTTATTCCTACCGCAGATAAATGACTATTGGCGTTCAAATACAAAAGTATTACTTAAAGTATCTTTTTTCACGAATGGAACGAGCTAGATCCACGAGAATGATGTCACCCAAATTATCGCATGATATTACATATGAAAAGTGAACATGTTTCTCAATAGGATATATATATTTTTTAATTTTATATGAATTTTTGATAATTTGTTTGGAAAATGTACAGTATCTCAAAAACGGTTCATGTTAGCGTTCTAAAATTTATGTCAATCGTTTTCTAATGAAAAATTACATAAGAAATGTCTATTTGCGTAACTTTATTAGCGGTTTTGATTTTTTGACGATTTTTTCAAAATTTCACTCGAAAATTTAGGCGGGTTCTGAACATTCGATTGCGTATAAAAACAATAGGCTTCCAGTGTTTACGGATTGTGATTTTTGTACCAAATTTTGTTCGAATCGGTCCATTCGTTCGTCAGTTATCGTCTCCACAGTCTCACTGACACACACACACACACACACACACATACTTTCACACACACACACACACACAGACTTCACTTCAAAAATGTTTGATTCGTGATCAGGGATGCTTGAAACGTGCTCTCCCGTCGAAAACTCGAATTCGAATTTTCGAATACTTTCCTTATACATTATGCATATAAGGAAAGTAAAAATATTACAAAATTAACAGAATTTTATGAGTTAGCAAATATTGCTGGAGATTTGTATCATGGTAGCATTTCTTGTTTGCATCAAACACAAACCTCCGTGTGCCACATATGCTATTTGTAATGAAGATCTCTTTCCAGTATACACCAGCTTATTAATTTAGCTGTTGCTTAACAAAATAATTACTACAGGTATTAAAAATGGTCGCTGTGCTGACAGGTCCACTTAACAACTTATCGCTAAATGGAAGCATTTTTTCATCAAGATTTTCATGAGTTTTTTTGCAAATAAATATTAATTATTTTAATAAAAAATAATTCAAAAATTAACAATAAAATAGATAAATAAAATTCAAAAGTTAAAAGAGCTGTTTTTATGGAAAAGCGTAACCAAAAAGACTGAAATAGCTATAGTCTTCTAGAAATACAGTGCTTTTATCAGAAACCAACAATTCTTCAGAAAGCGAATTGGGTAAGTAAATTAAAATTTTTAATAAATATTTGAAACTTCAATTTTTAATTTTAAAAATAACTGTTTTAAATTTAATGTACGATTAAAATATCGTAAATTTTACACAAAAACAATTCTATGTCTAATGGATAGAATCTTTGAAAAATACCCCCCACTTCAGAAAATTTTTTGCCTGCAACAGCCAAGTTCATACTCACAGAATTTACTTATAGGAGGCATTCTTATTGTAGATAATAATATTCAAGAATTTTTTTATGTTTATTGTTACAGCCAGGATTTTTATGACTAAAAATTGCTAGTAAATGCCTTATAAAAATGCGTTTATGACCCAAAACGTAAAAGAAAATGCTTTATGTAACAAAAATATAAGCTAGAAAAATTCACATTTACTTATGTCATAGCA
The DNA here is from genome assembly GCA_951213105.1 of Amaurobius ferox. Classification (NCBI taxonomy): domain Eukaryota; kingdom Metazoa; phylum Arthropoda; class Arachnida; order Araneae; family Amaurobiidae; genus Amaurobius; species Amaurobius ferox. The sequence continues at coordinate 38,426,257 of OX578148.1, forward strand.
AAACTAATTAAGAAAAAAGAGATACATGAAACAAAATGAAAGGAAACTAAAAAATATAATTTTATTTGTTTATTATTGCTTTAACGGTTATTAACGGATATTCTGTATTGTACTAACTAACCAATGAATCAAAACAAAGAATAAACAAGAAATACAACTTTATTTGTTACAGTTCTGTGCCTTCCAAGAAAATTCATCCAAAAATGCTCTATTGAAACAAAATATGCAAAATAAAGACAAAAAAGAAAAAAATGCCATGTGTAAAAATTACAAAAAAAAAAAAATACCTAAATAAAGGTACTAAAATCAGCCTTGTTTTTTATGAAACATATTTGCATACACTTGAACAACATTTCGGTATTGCCAAAATTATGCAAAATCATAAAATTCCTATCCCTACGTATTTTACACTTATTAGCAAGGAATAGTTGATATCTATAGTGACAGAAAGAAAATTTACTATGTGCCACAATTTTGCAAACCTCTATAGAAACTATCAAATTCAGTCTTACTACACAGCTGGTTTTAAACTTCATAGAAATAGAGCTCAGGCTGCAATGGCCAAGTTCATACCCATAAAATCAGCTATATTGGTTATTCCATGCTGACGAGTGCATAATAAGTGTGGAACTGGTTATCTGCAATGGAAATAGGGTAGTGGCGCCTCAAAACCTCCCTAGAAGCAAAAAATGTAAGAAAAAAATCTTATAAAAAATTAATGTGTCTACATCTTATACTAGAAAAAGTGATCTGTAAAGATATGTTTCATATAAAAATATTAAACAAAAAATATTTATTATTGAAGAAATTAACTTAATCTGTACAAGATCTCTTAATATTCTTTTTAACTATTGTAGAATATAAAGTGTTCATTATAGTTATAGTTTATTCAGTACTAAAATTTTTGGAATAAAAGAATGTTTTTAACACTAGATCGACGGAAGCGTTCATTTTGGCAGCACAACTACTTTGAGAAACGATTTCTCCGAAACGGCAAATCCCCGCCCATTGAAATTTCCTTATTTTCTTAAAGTTATTGCAAATGCAGAAGAAATTATTCCAGGTTTTATAATAAGAGAACAAATCAACGATCTTCCTAGAACGACGGCAAATATATCAGTCGTTATAGTGTTAAAATCTCCATTTCTATATTTTATGTGTAATCTCTGTATCGTTATAACCCACTGAAAAGGTGTGTGAGATAGTTTTAAATTCCACCCAATGTCAATTTTTATATATAAACATTTATTCTCCTTGAGTAACAGTTTTCAAATAAACTGATTTTAAACGATAATCCTGGTTGCACTACTCGAAGGATCCTAATTTTGCGAAAGTCCTCTATTAGTGGATTCAGTGAGTATGAACTTGACCATTGCAGCCTGAGCAAGCTGCATGGTGCAACTAAATTTATCGGCCCCATTAGAGGTTCTCAAAAGTGTAGCACACAGCAAGTTTTCTTGCTGTCAGTGCAGTTATCAACTATTCTATCCAGGCAAATGTATAAGTGTGAAGATGGCCAATGGGTGTTATTTGAAATAGAAGCGCAATTCTAAAATAGGGGGCTTCTGCGAGTATGTAATTTTTTTTAATACCCAGCATATCCAAAGATTTACAGCAATAGAATGGGAAATCGGGGAGAAAAGTGCTGTAATTACTTTAAATGTATGTTACTTGCACTACTATGAAAAAAATTCTAACTTTTTTGCATTCTATTTATGCAAACAAGCTAATTTGACTGAGACCTAAAAGTTGAACAGAATTCTAGACCACTGCAAATCCTCTAGTACACAGAATAGTGCTCCATGAAAAACATAATTTATAAGTACTCTTTGTCATCAACACTTATAAAAGGATTAAAGTTAAAATTAACAGATGAATATTTAAAGAATTAAGTTCCACTACTAGTTTATGATTAATATTAAATTTAATTACATTGTTTATTAATTTAAAGCAACTATATTGTTTGTTAGTCAACTATTATCTTACAAATAACTGCAGTTAACTATTAGTTAATTTATATAGATCCAAATACAAATATATAATTATTAGTTTATATATATACAATGATATTAATAAGTAAATATTAGCCTCATAATATATAATTTCAAAGCACAATTGTGGCGTTATGTGACGAAAATACCTTATAGTATTATATATCGATATTGTATTATTTAATTTAAGGAAATTACAATGTGTTAAGTGAAAACACTATACATGCAAGTTTGCAGCACACAAAATGCTTGAATCTTGTTAAACCAGCGTCATATTTTGAATTATTTGAAGGGCATTTGTTGGACATATTAATCGAAGATGTACAATATATCTTATAATAGATTTATCTAAAAATTCCGTTTGGGCGGATACTGTACATGATGAGATACGTTTAAGATATACACCATTAAAGATAAAATACATTTTGCAAAATTTTCCTCATGTAACTTTGATATGCAACTACATTAATATGTAGCTAAGAGGTTATAATTTAGTAATTTTATTCCGATTTACCAGCAATTTGAACCGAAGTTCAGCACACTAAGCGATTCTCATCAATAAAATTTATAAATACTAAAACAATAACAATAACATCATGAAACTGTTTTTATTTAAAGAAAAACATTTTTATTACTTAAAACCGTGTTCAATTAGTATTTCTGTGCGAACGCAATGGAGAGGACACAGTAAAATGTGGAAACAAACGAGTTTGTTTTTGTTTTCGTGGTGGTGAGGGTTACCGTACTTTTCTTCTCAGAAGGTTACTAGTGTTTTCATCCGACTCACAGTGCGATTTTCGCCAAATCGCCAAGCTTGTTACTCCGAACCTCAGTATGGAAATACGCCACGCGGTGTTCCCAGGTGGTCACCAACCCAAGTTCTAACCGCGCCCGATGCTGCTTGACTTCGGTGATCTAACGAGAACTGGTGTTTTCAACACTGTAGGGCCGTTGGCTCGTATCTACATGTGCGTATATTTGCATTCTATAACTATTTCTTACCAAGCATGGGGTGCTTTGTGTAAAAAGGTGCTGGTATGAATTGTTATAAAGACTGGCAAATAATTGATCAGTTACATATGCAATATAATTTTTACATATGGATATCTTTACTAATTCTTAGCCAGAAAAACACTGGGAAGTCTGTTGAGATTTTATAAACAGCGAAAACTTCATTGTGTTCATCTAGCCTTTTAGACATTTAACAAAATATGCACTCTTTTAGCGTGTACTTTAGCGCTATACACGATTGATAAGAATTTGATATTTTTGTAAATAATACTTGAATTTGATATAAAACAATCTTGAAATAATGTCAGATTATTGATAAAATTATAAATAAATATTATGTTATACATATTAAAATATAACACTTACTTGATTGATACTTCATTAAAAATTTATATCCTGTATAATAACCATAATATCATAATAATAGCCCCGTTCACATGCAAGGCCGTATTTTCCGGCCATGAAACATTGGGGTGAAAAAGGGGGTATTTTCCGAGATCCATCCTAGACCCGTTCACATGTGCAACCCCCATTACTCCCGCTTAAAGGGCTAGGACCAATTTTTCTTAAATGCTTTTGACATTCATGTTTGGTAAACAATATATCTTTTTCTTTTCTTTTTTTAATTGCTTTTTTAAAAAACGTATTATTTTTAATTCATTATCCCATGTTATTATTTTATCTATTTAATATGACAAATGTGCGGAAATGAGAAACAAAATAATCTTATATATATAAATTAAATCGAAATAATGTATATATAAATTAAACTTGGATCTTTATAAACTAAACATCAAATTAAAAATAATATGCCAAAATTAAATTTAATATATTTTTAAAACTATAAATATATGCTTATTGTAATATATATATATATATAAATGTTTTATTCCATGAAACTGTTTAAAGAATTCATTCTTAAAAGTCAAAAAAGAAAGTTTTTCTCATTTAATCTTCGTTTTTAAGCTAAATTATGACGTATAAACTTGAATTAGTGGAAAAAGTGTAACACCATTTTAAGAAACTTTATTCAAGACAAATCCATATAAGAAGTTGGCATAGGGAAAAAAATATGCATATTTATATCGAATACATTTTAATTATTACAAAATCGGTATAACTCATTTTTTATTAAAAACACATAAGACCTTACTGCATGGCCCAGATTCAAAAAATCTCATATACCACTAATACCGCAATTAAAAATAATGTTTTTAATATAGCAGTATAAAAAATACTTATGATGGACATGTTTTATTGATATGTAAAATAGGTGGTCCTCTAAGTAATCCAAAAATAAAATTAATAAAATAAAATCGTCTTCATAAGTAGTTAGTATCTAAAATATATAAAAATAATTTATATTTCTGATACTAGCAATCATTCTTTTCTTTTTTTTTTAAGGGGGGGGGGGGAGAGCATTCTGTAAGCTAATTTACACAGTTCAGTTTATTGCAAAATGTATGTATGTAAAGTTATTTTGAATGCCTGAAACATTTTACTTTGTTATTGATATACATAATTATAAAACGCAATTCTCTACTAATCATAATATTGGCATCATAATCACATCATCTCAAGTTATGGAGCATTTCGCATTGATATGTAAAAGCTTAGAATACAAAATTAAAATAATCAAACTTGAAATATAATGTATAAATAATTTGTTTACAATAATTAACAACATATATTCATTTAAATATAAACACATTATACTCCTTTTTAACAATATAAAATAAATGAGTATTAAGATAGATTTATCTAATATACATTCTCCTTATATAAAACTAAGAAAATCTTTGTATCATTTGTTAAAAACTACTTAGATAAATCCAGAAAATTAGCCCAAGAAACAAAACATTATATTTTAAAGTTGCTGCTTCAAAGGAAAATCAGCTGGCTTACGACTTTTAACTAACACTTAATTGTATACGTTTTGTAATTAAGAAACAAACATTTCTATAAAAATTATCCTGAAATCGAGGAACAAATATTTCTAATTCATGAATAACAGTTAGCTCAAATAAACAAAATGTACATACCCGCATGTCTTTTTCAGTAGGATTCTCCGTTCATTAAATTCTGATGTATAATAAGGATCAATCCGTTTAATTCGTAAATAAGTCCGTGTAATGAATGCAAAATAATCTATATAACAAGCTATAAATTCATCACTATTGTACAATCTTCAGATAGAATTTGTAAACAAGGTCCACGCGGTATCTCAGTATCCGCCATGTTTTTCAAGAAATCGCAGTTGCGCGCATGGAATTGTGGGTAAAAATCCCCAATCTACCCCCTTCGTTCCCTCAAATAAGAAGGAAGGAAATCATACCTCCTTTCAACCCTCTTTCGAACCGGTATTTTCCCCGCTTGGACATGTGAACGGTGACACAGTCGAAATGCGGCTATGATACCGGCTTCAAATTGTGCATGTGAACGGGGCTAGTGTGAAGAAAGAAAAAAGGATGTAAGGGAAGCGAAGTGACGTCAGGTTTATGGCACAATGGCCCGCCCATACTTACTTTGGACACCCCGTATCAGTATATGCTCCTGAATTGCATTATAGAAATACGCCACGCGCTCATCCAAGTGAAACATCAGCGTTTCACAATTTCTCAAGTTTGTTAGTTACGGTAGATTTTTGCGAAATTCGAAAACGAAAATGCTTTTTGTGAATTCCTGCTTAAATCACTTGCGATTTTTCGTTCGTATTAGAATGCCCTAATCTCTCAACTTACCTCAACATTTTCAATCAACCACAACAATCACAAAACGACAAAACATCACAGCCTTGAAAACATCATGCTTTTGCCTATTTTCATCCATGATAGAAACATAAATTTTATTTTTTGTTTACTCTTAATGAGTTTAATAAATGCAGAGAAATACAGCCTATCATTTGAAAACCAATTTCGAAGATTCTTTGGTTTATATATTTTTGATAGAAAATCTATTAACTGAATAATTGTAGCTGCAAACGCAAAATGAATGCAGTACCTAAAATAATTTTCCCAAACGGAACTATGATTACTCAAAGCCTGGTATTGTTTCCATGTGATATTTGTAACTTTTGTTTTCCCACTCAAGAAAGTTTGTCGCAGCATCGTCTTATCCATATGGCGGAAATGAATGTTGTACAAAAAATATTTATCTCTGATAAAAATAAAGATCAGCATAAAGAGAAATTGCTTCCTTGTGACATTTGTGGAGATTTTTTTCCTACTGAAGAAAGTTTGTGGCGTCATCGTCAAATGCATATGGAGAAAATGAATGTTGTATATGAAATATTTGTTTGTGACGAAAATATGAAGCAGCAGAATGAAGAAATGCTTCCGTGCGATATTTGCCATGTTTTTTTCCCCACTGAAAAAAGTCTGTGTCAGCATCGTCTTATCCATTTGGAAGAAACAAATGTTGTACATGAAATTATTATCTCTAATGGAAATACTGGTCAACATAATGAGAAATTAATTCCATGTGATACCTGTCACTACTTTTTTCGTACTAAAGAAAGTTTATCAAGTCACCGTCTTATCCATTTGGAGAAGAACCAACAACAGCAGCAACACCCAAGAACCACAAAATATAAAATCAAAGCTAAATTACTTAATCACACTGAAAATAATTTTTTTAAAGATACATTATTTACTTGTAAAATATGCCAAAAATCTTTCATTCAAAAAGCAAGTTTAACAAATCATATTCGTGTTCATTCTAATAAAGAAGGTATCGCTCATAATGATAATATTGAAAAATTGTTTTTGTGTACAATTTGTCAGGAATCTTTCAAATTAAAGTCTAGTTTAAAAAATCACCTTCGTAGCCATAGTGAGTCAAAAATATTTAATTGTAAAGTTTGTGAAAAACGATTCTCTTCAAAAGCAATTTTAGAAAATCACCTTCGTTTTCATAATATAGAAAAGTTATTTGTGTGCAATAACTGCTCCAAAACATATACAACTAAAACTGGATTCAATGAACATGTTTGCACACATTCTATTTTAAAAGATTTCAAATGTGATATTTGCAATAAAGAGTTTGATGGGAAAGATTGTTTGACTGAGCATTTACAAATTCATCATAAAAAGAAAGTTTTTGCTTGTGATGTATGTCAAAAAGAATTTTGCAAGAAAGCAGAATTTGAGAATCACAAAATAATGCATTCTGATAAAACAAAATTTGTTTGTGACATTTGTCAAAAACAGTATTTGCGTAAATCAAGATATGATGAGCACATGAAGGGCAAGTGCAGAGGACAAGTGCTTCATGCCCTACTGATGCCCAAGCCATAGATGCTCAGAATTAATGAATGCCATATTAATTGTATAACCAACTATTATTGCATTTGCTAAGAAAGAATGGGAGCAAATTTTTTTAACCTTTTCTTCCTTTTGCTAAAAGTTCCTATTTTTACTTAGTGTAAAAAAGAATGCTGAAAGCTTAATGTAAAAACATTATTAAAAAATTAAAAAAATAAAACATAGAAAATTAAACCCTTAAATTTTTTTAAACTACCTATTTACACCAATCACTCAAACTGTTTGACCTCTCTACTTTTTGTCAAATGTATTAAAAAATTATCTAAATTTTTATAGTTGTTTTTAGATTTATTTGGAAAGATGGAAGTACTTTGATTAATAATAATTACCCATTTAAAATAAAACTACCATACAATTCTGTCAATTTGCCCTCCCATTGAGATAGGAACGAGTTTATGTTATTTTCCTGATATTGAGATATAAAAATCCGACAATGATATTTTAGACTACTGGACTACAACATGTATTTGGCATTGCCAAGGATTTAAAGCAGGGATTAAATGAATTAATTCATTAAATTTTTTCATAAAATGACAGGACTTAATTTAATAAATGAATCCTTGTTGTAAATTACGGACAATGTCTGTTAGAAAGAACGTTTCCAATAATCACACTTTTATGGGTTCTCTTGGTTTCATAGATTAAAACTTTTTTATGCAGGTGCTAATGTTCTTCCTCAAAACCTCCAACATGATGTCAATGAACAATAATAAGTTTCCGTTTACAGCAAGGAATTTAATTTAAAAGACAATAACCATGTATTTTCTAAGCGAATTAAAAAGATTATTAAAAAAGAACACATTAGAAAAACAATTGTGTATTGATGGCATAAAGATTTGATGAAATATGCATAATGAAATGTGATCATTGGTTTAATGTTACATGGTGTGCTTAATGCTTATAATGTTAGTGCCACCCATAGTCAGAAGCAAAGTAAGCACTGCTGTTTAAATTCATGGTACTGGCTCCATAATAAATTCATTATTCACAAATTTTTATTTTATGAAAATTTATACTTTCTTCTGTAAATCTGTAAGTGAAATTAAACAGTAAATAAATTTATAATTGGTGCTTATTTCAATTTTTAAAGTCTAATTAGCACAGTTTTTAAAGTCTAATTAGCACAATTTTTAAAGTCTAATTAGCACAATTTTTAAAGTCTAATTAGCACAATTTTTAAAGTCTAATTAGCATTTCTGATCATTGAAGCAATCCCATCAGTTGCTTGCTTATATGGGATGATGCTTCCATCTAGTAGCACAGATACAAACTTTAGTTATCTTAAGTTATCCTAAGTTTTTTTAAAATATGAGAAAACCAAACTCCTTGCAAATATGAAGAAAAATTCTAATTTCCATGAAAATTTTATTAATGTGTTTTCAAAGAATAATAGGAGACTGCAATTTATGTAACCAGTAGTAATAAATGTTTTTTAATATTTTCCCTTTTGTTTTTGTTTTTTATATCTCAACATTGAATTCAGTACTTGCCTAAAGCAAAATATCACAACATCCCACTGATTCAGTCTGAAAGATTACTCAAAATATCAATAAATTCTTAGAACCGAAAACATTTATCAGAATATTTTAAATTTAATGCTATTACAATATGAAAATTCGAACCAGGACTTTTTAATTTTTAATAACACTATAGTGCCACCACAAGGGTTGAAATTTAAATTTCAAATGGGTGGATTCTTTCATCCAAAATTTGTACAAATGGCTGAGATAGAAAATATTTTGTAGGAAGGTATGTATACATATTAGTGACAAACTAGCATAAAAACTTGACTTCTTGAATATTATATCTCAGCTAATACCCTTGTTTTGTTCAATAAACAACAGCTCGAATGCTTAAAAGCAATAAACAGAAAAAGATTATGTAACATTATTTATTTAAATATTAAAAAATAAAGTATATAATAATTTATCAATTTCATCTATCCTTAATGACCTACAATAACTTGCATGCTTCTGCGATTCGTAAGTTCTAACATTTTAACAGGGCCATTTTCTAAACTTGCCTCAACAAATTTAAATTTGTGTTATTTAGGGTATTTCTAAACTTTTTTCATGATTTTAGGAAATAAACTCCTGCTTTCAAGGTATACTAATTAGTGAGTGGTAACATAGGCTAATTTGCATAACATTGTTAACACTTTGATATGGATTACTAAACCAGGGGTAGATAAACACAGGGCATCCTGTTGCCATAGCACCTGAAAATTTTTATCTGGCACCCGAGTTTTTCAAATTTAGGGATGTCATTCTACCTGTTGTGTCAAAAGGTGCTGGCTCCTATCAAAATAGGGTTGGTTTCTGAAAATTTTGTAGTTTTGTCTACCACTGTACTGAACATATTTAAAATAAATTTGCAGGATTTGAGAAAACAATTTTCATTCTCCCCTGAAGCTCATAATAGCTCTATTTATGTTGTTGTTGTTGAGTCCCAGATAGTCCGACCTACCAGAAAAGTGTAAGGTAGCTGTTTGGACAGCCGAGAAGAGCCACCCAATTTGGACCGGAATCCAGTGGGGAAGGCATCCACAGGGACCGTACCCTCCTTCCCCTACCACCAACCTCTTGGAAGAATTTACGGACCCACATGTTTAACATGATCGTACTCTGCGTGAACACTGTGGCAGTTTTGTCAGCGGAGGGAATCGAACCCGGGCCTACCGAGTGCAATTTCCACAAACTAACCACTGGGCTACTGCACCCTAGCTCTATTTATGTGAAAATACTTAATAAAATAAACTTTAACAATTACCTAAAATATGAAAATATGCTATTTTAGTGTGTGTGTGTAATAAAAAGGGGATAAATCTCCTAATGTGATAATAATCCCTTAATGTGTGGGGATGGAGTTAGATCAAAAGATAATTGTACATTTACAACAATGCAAGAGACACAGTTTTTTCTTCGGGAACATGAACATGTCCTGGAACTAGGGAGGAGTTGGGGGTTGTGGTAGTATTCAGGAATGCAAAATAATACCAAGAATTTCGGAATGCTGGACACTCCCTCCTGTCAGACAGCAATTTTTTTCTGTAAAAGTATTCAGAGTGATACTGCAAGTGAAATCTTAAATACATCTGTGCCATGAAAGATTAAAAAGTTGTGATTTACCACTTATTAGAGGCAGGAGACTCCTGCCTTTACAAATTATGATTTTTTGGTGGGTGCCACCATTCTGCCCTGAATTTCAACTCCTGCACCATCAAAATTTAAAGCAGTCATAAAAGTTCCCAAGTCTCAGGAATGAAAGTAAAGCCTGAATACTGCCAGCAGAATTGCTGCAAATTTCCAGTGAGCTGAGCCTGTTGAATTTGATTTTTATTTCTTTATTAATATAGCCCTTTTGAGCTGTATGTAAATTAAAAAAGTAATTTTAGTTTTAGTAACGTCCAATAGATGGTGCTACTGATTAAAATGGACTGCTGTATTGAAATAGGACCGAAATAAATTAAATTCTTAACTTTTATACTAATTGAATTAAAAAAAAATTATCTAGAAAGCATTTTTTTTAGGAGTTAAAGTACCTCTACCAAATTTCACGTCTGTGGGTCACTTAGAGTTTTTGTTACAGATGATAGACAGACATCTTATTTTATTAATATAGATACATAGGCAAGGAACCATAAGGCTGAGTTAACTCGGAATGGTATTCTGAAACAAAACTTATTATTCCAACTTCATTTAGGACAGTACATTACAGGGTTAATCAAGTATTTTCATAAAAAAGAAATTTTTAATATTCATATTTATCAAATTTTGCATTTTCTAAAATGAATTTTTAAATAATGTTGTTTTCCATGGCAAAACAAGATGGAGTTTATATCATGGATGGGGAATCCTTTTATGTTTAAAGGTCACATTGGTGTAAACTTCCCTCCAAAAACGCCACATATAAGAATTTTTATTATACAGTGTGTCCAGTGCTATCGGTGTCCAATGGCTATTTCCTCAACCATTAGTTACAGCGATATACTTCCAATTGCAAAAATGTTTTAAATTTTAAAATCTATTATCTTAGAAACAGTTTAAATCAATAGATGCATTTATGAAAGAAATACGAAATATAAATTTTTATATGGTACCCCGGTCCTATCAGTTATATTTAGGAAAATCATCCTCATACAATTTCATGCAAAGAAAAAATCATCCTTTTACGACCAAAATTGACCGACTTATAGCTGCTTAAAGTTAGAGCCTTTTTGTGCTGAGAAATGGGGGTTATACACAAAATAATTATATACACAAATCTGTTATTTTTTAGGTGTTATATGCCCTTATTATTTTAGATTTAATGTGCATAATTTTTTATTTTTGTCTGCAGGTATGCTGCAACTGGTCTCATTACTGGTCTATTACCGTATAAAAATTTAAATTTCATAATTTTTACAGAAATGCATTTATTGACTTAAACAATAATGTGTACAACATTATTTACCTCATTTACAATAAAGATCTTAGAAAGATCCCTAGAAGATCTTAGTCGAGCCCTGATTATAATACTCTTCTAAACGAATTACTATTCGATAAAAAGCTTTGCTTCATTCTCGACATTATGTCAACAAATACAGTTGAAACATAATACTTTGAATACGTAATTTCAATATTTATACAATCCCTTAAAGGTTGCCTGAAACAGGACATTTTTATGCTTGGAGAAGAGACTTAAGTCATAAAGTTTAATGCTTCATAATTCTGTGAATTTTGGTTGTAAAAGAAGATTTTTTTTTTTATTTTGCATGAAATTGTATGAAGACGATTTTCCTAAATATAATTGGCAGGACCAGGGGACCGTATAAAAAGTTATATGTCATATTTCTTTCAGAAATATATTTATTGATTTAAACTGTTTCTAAGATAATAGATTTTAAAATTTAAAACATTTTTGCAATTAGAAGTATATCTCTGTGATTAACGGTTGAGGAAATAGCCATTGGGCACCGATAGCACTGGACACCCTGTATATATAGCAATATGCAAATCTTAGTGGAAAATACAATTTATATATACAACTTAAAACGAAGTAAGTTTCTTTGAGAAGGCCGCACTTGATGATCTCAAGGCCACAGGTTTCACATCCCTGGTTTACATTTTTGTACAAAAGCATTATTTAAAATTTTGTGTAATCAAAATATCTTAAACCATATAAAGAAAGATCTTTACAGTGTTTCATTTGAATACCTTGACTAAAAAAAATAGCAATTTCTACTAAAACACTGTAATACATAAAGAGTTTAATATAAAAATATACACTGATTGCATACTTTAGTGGATAAAGAGGTCTAGGGGAGACTGGGGAGGGTTAACCTACCATGATTTTTTCTTTTGTTTCAAGGTTTTCAAATCTTCCAGTAGATGGCAGAACATTCTGCAGATGTAAGCTATCATCTATCAAAATTCGGTAGTTGTTCTTAATCTGTTGTTCAAACTAGATTGGATTTTGTGTTTTCATCATCAAAAAGTAATTTTTTTTTCATATTTGTAAACTTTTTATTTAAACATAAGAATTAAAACTTATATGCTGAAAGTTCAGAGCCATAGCTACATAACTACTATTTTATTATTTTTCAAATCAATACCTAATTTAAGTTCTGTGAAATTAAAACCAAAATCACTATGAAGGGAGGTTTGACCCATAAGGAAGGCTTGACTCATGAGGGAGGCTTGGCCCATGTAAGGAAGGCTTGGCCCATGGTTCAAAATTTCCTCTTATTATTATAATGAATTCATATGAGTATTAAATATAAGTTTAGTTATTTTGAAGAAATATTTACATAATTTTAACAATTTAACTTCATGAACAACATCTAATTTATGGATCAAATATTCTTTGACATGGAAATGTGGAGATATTGTGTTATAAGATTTCTTTGGTAGCTATGATTTCAAAACTATATTTAGAAAATTGCATGCTTATTTTAATTCATCTACAGATAAACACTATAATCTCAAAAATACCACTTCACAGTGAAAACTCTACAAAGTACAAGGAACAAGAGCCTCTTTCCGAAAGAGTTATGAAATCTCAAAATAGCTTGTGGCCCCATAAAACCAAAGCTGTAATTTCAGGTCTAGGGTACTTTTCTGAAAGATTGAATAGACAAACTCATTTATTATGTTAAAATATTTTGCCTTAGGAATTTAACTGGAGTCTACATCTTGTATTCAAATTGTTTATTTGCGACTTTTCTGGCAGAAGGTCAGAGGGCTACCGTTACAGCTTTGCAGAGCAAAGAAATACATGATGTGTTGAATTTCTGTATTTGCGACTGTAACAAATTTTTTCTATAAGATTCCTTGGTTAGAAAATTTGATAATGTAAATTTTTTCTTCTGAGAAAAGAAATCTAAAGGAAAATTTTACATTTTGCCCAGTGCTGGAAATGGTGGCGCACTGCCATGTGTGCCTTACTGCGAATTCCTGCTCAAGAATAATTAAATTCAATTGTGTGTTCTGATATAAGTTTCTGGAATCTGTTTTTAGAATTTAAAGAAAATGCATGGATATTTTTTTTATAAGTGTGATAAGTATAATATATAGCACTTTTTTGAATTTATTTAAATTAAACTGAGTACCGCATCTAAATTTTCATATTTTACAATTCATATGGATTCAGAAAAATATATATAATATCAAAAATTGGATTTATAAAATGCTTGTCTGATATATTAATTTAATTTAATATATTCTGTTCTTCGAAAATAAAAATTTTCGCCTAAATTGCTTATTTTTTGTAAGTTTAAGCAACTTTTTCTAAAAAGAGTGGATAGATGGCAGCACTAAAATTTTACATTGGGATTTTAAATAGAATCTTGGTAATTTATTTTTCTAGGCTCGTCCTATTTTTTTTTTCAATGCCAGTGAAACGCTAAAAATGCTAATGAAATCCAATAAAATTAATAACGAAATCCAATGAAATGCTAAAAAATCATCATCCTATTGTTTTTCTGCGAGTTTTTAAGTTAAAAGGTGGAGTGGGCAACTTTTACAACTTTAACAACATTACAATTTGCAACCTTTTTTGCAATAAGGCACAAAAATTAAATTATTTAGGTTTTAACGTGACTGTTAACTATAAAATAATTACTAAATAATAAGAGTAGGCGCACGGAAGTAAATAACGGGTCTTTCTCTTGAGTTTGGGTGACTTCTACAGAGGCGTGCAATGGTCTCAACATTAATTTATTTATTTTGATGTGAATAATATCTATACTTATAGTAGTATTTGTGGCGGAAATTTGATCGTTAAGAAAAATGTAAACATTACGGACGCTTATACCTCTTAAACCTAATAAATAAAAATGTAAATAATTTTCCTTGTTTTGAACGGAAACAGGATCCAGTAGATTAGATTTTAATATTTTGAACATGTGTTATCGAAAGAACTTAAAAAGTATCTGTAAGACTGGGCCGTAGTCAGAGACGAAATTGATGAGGAGTTGGAGGGAAATTCCAGGGGGGAGGGGGCTCAACAGTCTTAAGGGAGGGGCTGGCTCACAAAAAACACAATTAATCATTAGCATTTATAAACCATAATAGTTACTACTATATATTTCCATTCATATAAATTATTAACAAATAATTGCATATTTATATTTGCAAGCTAAGAGCTGCTTATTAATAAGCTACTATATATCGATATAAATATAAAATAATTACAAATGATTTTAATTTAAGCATTAACTAGTAATAAAGTTGTTAATAATTTGTAGCAATATTCTGAAAGTTAATGCTTAATATTAACTTACCTACTTAGCAGTTGATTTTGACTCTGTAATGTATAACAGTGAACCTCTCAATAATACAAAAGCATCCTAAATACTAGTGTCATAATTTTTAAATATTTTTAAATTAAATATTAATTCAAATCAATTTTTGTAAAAAAATTTTCGTAATTTTTAAATTAAATATTAATTCAATTTTCAACGCTTTTAATTCAATTTTCGTTCTCATTTGGTAACTGGACTTATTTTCAAAGGTGGTGTAGAGAAAATACGAAAAAACTAAAATATCTTGAGAACGGCTAGTCCTAGTGTAATGGAGTTGGTCTCATTCTTATCTTCGTTAAAAATTACGTATAAAACAAGCATTTAATGGATATATTTGAGCATACGTAGATTCTTTATTTTAGATTTTTGCGATTTTTGCAGGCCACTTTGCAAAAAAAGGCAGGTTATTTTTTTCCGAATCGTACCAAAATCTAATCAGCACAAGAGTAACCCACAAGCGACTTATCTGCCGAATTTTGTGAAATTCCGTCTATTTGTTTTTCAGCGAGAGTGAATACAAGCTTTTGCGGGCCATTTCGCAAAAAAAAAGACGGGTCCTGTTATCCCGAATCGTACCCAAAACTAATCAGCACCAGATTCGCCCACAAGTGACTTACCTACCAAATTTTATGAAATTCGGTCAATTAGTTTTTTAGTTAGAGTGGATACAAAATCTGCACAGACAGACAGACACACACACAGACATCACGCTAAAAATAGATTTTTTCGTATTCTAGAGGTCTCGAAACGTGTAGATCCGACGAAAACTCGAGTTGCGATTTTCGGCATAATTCCAATACTTCCCTATACGTTACTATGTATTGCAGGGGAAGTAAAAAATCTTTAAAATGAAGTAATTAAAAAAAAAATCTCAAAGAAATATTTTTGGGCAAAATTTGAATGACATTTTATATGAAATTTCATATCACTACTGAAAGTTTAATATTTTTATCAAGGGGCTGAGTATACTTTTTGGGGGTGGGAGCTTAGCCCCTCTGGCCGCTACCTGGCTACGACCCTGCTGTACGAGCGAGTGTTTTTTTTTTCATTTTCCTTACTTTCACTCGAAATATCTTCAAAATTATAAAATATATATATAAATAGTAAGCGACAAAAGAATAGGTATTAGGTAATTTAGATTCTGAATCTATATATTAAAAAAAATCTCTTATCGTTTTCAAGTAATCATTTTGTCAAGTTGAAAAATATTGAAAAATTTCCGTTTTTTATTTTCATTCGAAATATCTTCGAAAGGTAAATATAAATAGTAAGCGATAAAAATAAGTATTAGGAATCCAGTTTCTAAATCTATCATTTGTTTTTACAAATCTCTAGAAAGTTTTCGAGTAATCGTCTTCGAGTAATCGTCTTGCCAATTTGAAAAAGATTGAACATTTTTTGTTTTTTAAGATTGAAATGCTTAGCATCTGAAAAATTAATAGTGCTAGCTATGAACAATAAGCGAGAATTTGTATCTTTTTGAAAGCCCCTCAAGTGCACATAATTGGATTTTGAATCAAGCTTTTGGTTTTCGAAGTATAGTGGTTATAATTTCGATATTCTAGAACTTAATCCCGAGTCTTCCAATGGGCGGGGAAGCTGTAATATTTAAAATTTCCCGAGTATTGCAGCTTAATGTGTTTACTTACTCCTTGGTGAAATATTGCTGCACAAGCACGAGATTATTTTGCTTCGTTTTAAAAATATTAAGAGGTTAAATGAACTTGGGCATTTTAAAGATGTTTAATGATTGACGAGGTTTGAACAGAATAGCTGAAAGCATACATATTGTTACGACCTATCCTCTGAAATCGTGGGTGTGCACGTAGGATACAAGAATGGGTCCACATTTCTGGATAACTAACACGTTTATTCACAAGCACAACGTAAACAGGACCAATATACAGTAAAACAGCGCTTAAATGCTTTACTAACTTCACAAAACAACATATACTATTCTCTAAGTATTAACGTATTTATGTCCCAAAACAGGAGCTACCATTCTCAAAACATTGACGAATATCACAGTTCAGTGTAGTTCGTATCACGTCAACTGCTCTCCAACTGAGTGATGACTCCTTTTATAGATTCCCCATCTACATAGAAACTTCTAGAAATCTCTCACTTCGGAGAATACTTGTTATTTCGAGGTGTTTCTCGAACATTCAAAAAGTTGTCAAATGTCGCCAAATTGGAGATAAACCCCCAATTCTGGAAACTCCCAATCAAACTTCATCATCTGGAAACCCTATATTCACGTCATAGGAAAGGTCTTCTCCGTCTGGTTTTTAAAAGGGACATCCAATGAGAGCATTTTACAGGTTTGTAACAATATTCAAGTACGAATTTCTTTGCCGATGAACCCATTGAAGATGTATATGTAAATAGCTTTACTTACCTTGGCGTATTGGTGAACAAGGAGGGTGGGGCAGATGAAGAAATAAAAAAAAGAATTGCTAAAGCTCAAAATTGTTTTAGAAAACTAAATAAAGTATAGAGCTACTAACCTTAATTTAAAAACCAAAATTAACCTTTTCAATTCCTTAGTAAAGAGCGTTTTATTGTACGGAGCCGAAACATGGAAATTAACAAAGGACCACTGCAACAAGTTGATTGCCTGAGGAAATTTTTGGAAGCATTTTGGCCTTACGTTATTACTAACACCGAACTTTATATGAGTACTGGACAGAAAGCAATAGAGATGGAAATAGAAAATCGTAGATGGAAATGGACTGGGCATGTCTTAAGGCTGCCACAGCATAACATCCCTGCTGTGGCACTTACTTGGGCGTCCGAGGGGAAAAGATCTCGACCCAAACTAGCTTGGAGGAGACTAATAGAACAAGAGAGAAATTTGGTGGAATGGGCGATCTGGTCAGAAGCAAGAACTGCGTCACAGGATGGCGGCGCAAGCTGAAGGCCTTATGTGCCACTTAACAGGATGAGTGTGATGGTGTTGATGTCTGTACTGCCAGGCAAGTTTATAGATTAACTTGAATCTAAAATCGCCTCAGGTATATTGTACAAGTTTTATTTATATACAGCCAAGCAAATCGGTGAAAAAATGTGGGATTTTGGCGTCTACATGAAATCGGTGCGAAAACTAAAAGGGCTAGATAGCTATAAACAGTTAGCGAATAACTTGTAGT
This sequence comes from Amaurobius ferox, assembly GCA_951213105.1. NCBI lineage: Eukaryota > Metazoa > Arthropoda > Arachnida > Araneae > Amaurobiidae > Amaurobius > Amaurobius ferox. The sequence goes on from OX578148.1 coordinate 38,444,513, forward strand.
GTTTTGAAAGCCTGTAAAGAGTTCTCTTTTTCAAATGACCGGAGAATATTGGCGGAAGCGTTATAGGCCTAATTGTAAGTTTACGGGGAATTATCGGTGAATATGTTGGACTTTCAGCCTGGTTTAAGATTTAATTAATCAGCTGCAAGTTATAAAATAAGACAAAAAATATCGCGTATAAAGTGTTATTGTTGCAAAAAGGTATTTCACAATAACGTAATTTCTTACTCATGGAGTTAGAAACACGGAGATAAAATTCCTATGGATGAAACGCTTGAAAATGCCATAATGCTTTGAGAATTATATCTAGATGTTGCTAGTGTTAGTAAAAAAGCTGTTATTGTTACTTGACACAACAGAAAGGCGTAGTATTTAGTGTATGTATTTTTGATTATTTTTAAATTAAGAATTCCCTAATTATGAGTATAATTAACCAGTATTACTTTCCTTATATACATAATGTATAAGGAAAGTATTGTGACGGGGTCGAAAATTCGAATTCGAGTTTTCGACGGGAGAGCACGTTTCAAGCATCCCTCATCACGAATCAAACATTTTTGAGGTGATGTTTGTGTGTGTGTGTGTGTGTGAAAGTATGTGTGTGGATGTGTGTGTGTGTGTCAGTGAGTCTGTGGAGACGATATCTCATGAACGAATGGAGCGATTCGAATGAAATTTGGTACAAAAATCACAATCCATGAATACTGGAATGCTATTGTTTTCATACGTAATCGAATGTTTAGAACCCCCCTAAATTTTCGAGTGAAATTTTGAAAAATCATCAACAAATCAAAACCTTTAATAAAGTTACGCAAATAGACATTTCTTATGTGAATTTTCCTTAGAAAACGATTGACATAAACTTTAGAACGCTAGCATGAACAGTTCTCGAGATATTGCATATTTTTCAAATAAATTTATCAAAAAATCCCATAAATTAAAAAAAAATATTTACTGTTGAGAAACATGTTTCCTTTTCATATGTAATATCATGCGATAAATTCTCGCGGATCTAGCTCGTTCCATTCATAAGAAAATATACTTTGAGTAATACTTTTGTATTTGAACGCCAATAGTCATTTATCTGCTATAAGAATAACTTATTTCTCCGTACATAACGCTTGGCGAAATGTTGGCGACGAATTTGGCGGAATGTCGCCAACTTGGCGACTTTTTAAATGTTACCAAATTAGCGAAAAACTTACCAAATGGATAAAAATGACGCTAAATCAATGAAAAGGACGACTTATTGACGAAAATTCAATATCTTGGAAATAATATAAGTATCTACTATAAGAATAACCTATTTTATTTTACTGTAAATGTAGTAATTTCACTGCACTCTACAAGGAAAGTCATGTGCTGCCGACATCAATTTTTTTTTATATTTGTAGGATAGAGTACAGAATATATTGAGATAAAAATAAATTGAAATGTAAAATAATTTTGAATGCGCAGGGATATTCTTTATTGCTTCAGTTATATTTTGCATTTCGCTAATAATTTATTTTCTATAAAATTGACAGTTTATATATATATTTTGGGTCTTTCGGTATAGAGATGCATACAATGCAGGACTACTTATCTCAGCTCCACCAGAATTATTGTCTCAAACGATATTGGCGTTTTCTTAAAAAAGTTTTATTAGCGCCTTATTTTTACCTCCATGCATTGAACATATGCATGTTTTTGTTGCTATTCGGCAAACGATAATAACGTGCGTAAATTACTCACACTCGAAATTATGCTGTTTGAGACATAAGGGTGTAAACCCTTAAGGGATAATAAGGGTGTCAACATCATTTTGACTTCTCAAGTTCGTTCGCTGGTTTTTGTTCTGCAGGATTCTGGTTTCAGTTGTCCGTCAAGTAATGCTGGAAAATTTACGACTTTATAAAATCATACCGGATGTGCAGATGAAGTGAAGATGTTTAATGCTATCTCGCTGGGGTTGTAAATTTCGTAAATCCAGGATTAACTTTTTCGGGGAGGAGATAAAAGGACTTGAGTAAGAACTTGAAACTTCTTTGAACTGCAAACATTGCCATTGCATTAAAAAAAAAAAAAAATAAAAATAAAAAAAAACTTGCCTTCTGTGAACCGAGAAAATGGTTTAATATAAAATGGTGGTTACCATACCGGGTAAAAGATAAATCAGGATTACTCTCTCATTGGAGATAATAACATTCATGGACCGGTTTTACCTTATTACACACTCACCAGCATAGGAGAGACAATATCTGTTATAACAGTAAGAAAGTTTGAATTGTACAACAATTTTGCGACTTTCTAGGGGAACCGACAAATTCATCCTTACCAAGTAGCCGGCTTCATTTTACCTTCAACGAGCATGGGTATATGATACATTCTTCCAGAGAGCCTTAAGCCGAACATTTTGTGCAGAAAATGATGTCCATTCTTACATTCTCATAAGAACTATTGTGCCCAGTTTCTTTCAGGCATACTTTCGGGGAGGTGGGGCGACGTCCATCCAGGAGACGATTATTCGTCCCCCCCTCCCCGAATGCCTTTTTTTGTTAACCTAGTTTATATTTATGTGGCAGCATTTAGATGTATTTCTATAGGGCAAATAGAAAACTTGTCCTCCCCTAAAGTTTTATTCGCCACCCTCGACCAGAAAGTCCTGAAAGAAAAACACTGATTGTGCCTATGAACCTCTCTGGTATTGAAACCACCGGTATATACAAAGGGAAAGTACAAAGGTAGCTTTTAAAATTTGACTTCGTTTTGATGGATCTACACGCTTTAAACTTCTCAAAATAAGAATGAATATATATTTTTTTAAATGTTCGTAAGTGTGGTTATCTGGTTGTGTTTCCATGGGCTCGATATCTCTGGCACAAACTAAGCAAATAGAGCTAAATATGGTGCGACTATTTCCATCGGTGAACGCCAGCGGTTTATTGATTTCAGAGTAAATGGATGCATTAAGACATGGGCTTATAAAAGTCATACAGGGTCATTTAAGCACTCACAATAACATCGTAAGGAAAGGACCTTAATGTGTATGCTTTAGTTTTATCTTAGATAATAAAAGAAGATTTTTTTTGTCAGGGCCATAGCCAAAAATGAAATTCAAGAGGGACTGGATTGAAATTCATGGGAGGGGGGGGGGACTCAATAGTCTTGAAGGAGGGATTCACTAAGAACACTGAAAATAATCATTAACATTCCTAAGCCATAATAATTCTTATTATATATTTCAATCCATATAAATTATTAACAAATAATCAATTATATATTTATATTTGTAAGCTAAGAGTTGATTAGGAAAATCCATATAGCTATTATACATCGATATTAATATAATTACAATTGTAATTACAATTGATTTCAATATAAGCATTAACTAGTAACAAAGCTGTTAATTGAAGAAAATTTCAAATAGTAAATACAAGTTAACGCTTAATAAGTTAACTCCTACTTAATT